>JAQZBX010000090.1:117081-153263 GCA_029593785.1 Cabassous unicinctus | reverse complement strand
ATAACATTTATGTAAACAAATGCACATATACGCATATGTATTTATATATCATTTTACAAATATTGGTATGTATTGTGAAAAATTTGATTTTTACCCACAATAAAAAATAAAAAAATAAAAAAATAAATAGACAGATGGAGATTAGGGTGATGTTGCCATAAGCCATGGGATGCCAGGACCCACCAGGAGCTGGAGGAAGCAAGGAAGGATTCTTCCCTACAGAACTTGGAACGGGTTGTGGCCCCTGCACACACCTTGATTTTAGACTTCTGGCCTCTAAAACTGTAGAGAAGTTATCACAAAGTTTGTGGTAATGTTTAAGGCATCCCTAGGAAACAAATACAGACTCCAGGATGGGTCTGAGTCTGTCTTGTTACAGGAACAGAAGGAAGGCAATCGGGCTCAAGTACAACACACTCTCAAAAGTGGTTCAATTATGAAGGGATGTTTATGGGGGAGGGTGTGGGAGGTGTGGGGAGTGGGGTATATGGAAATCCCTGTATTTTTTGTGTAACATTTATGTAATATAAGTATCTTTTAAAAAATAAATTATTATTTTTTAAAAAGTGGTACAAGTACTTTGAACACACAGAGCTTTGGATGCCTATTAGACATCCAACAAGAAGGGGTCAAACAGCCAAGCACTTCTCAATCTTTTTAAATGGGCAGATGAATCTTGTTTAGATGTGGATTCTGATGCCAGTAGGTCTGGAGCCAAGGAGCCTGCAAAAGCTTTCTCAAAAGCTTCCAGGTCTGGTACCACACTTTTTGTGGATGTGAGTAGTTATGAGTTTATGAGTCAGAAGTTAAACATAAAGGAGAGAAGGAGGCAACCAAAACATAAAAGAGGCAGAGAGGAAGAGGCAGTGAGGCAGCAGCACACCAGACCAGGGCAGCCCATAGAAGGCAAAAAATGCTTCAAGTAGGTGAGAGCGCTCAAACACTAAGTGATAAAGTTCCCCTGAGGACAGAGAAGTGCACTTGGATTTAACACACAATGGCCACTAGAAACCTTGAGTAGAGTAACTTCACCTCTAACACCACTCTGGCTTTGCTATTACCCATTCCCCACTCAGAGGGCTTCAAACTTCAATCTTCTTGAGCCCTCACTCCACATACTCTAACTTGTAAGGAACTCACTTCCTACTTTCCTGAAAAACCGTAGAGGCCAATTGGCAGGTTCAACTGCTTCTACCACAAATTTTCCACCCCTCAAGTTTAAAAAAAGTATGTCCATAATTTACTGTCTCAGAGAAATTGGACATGTACTGCTTCCTTGGAATTGTTAAAGTAGCTGCCTTCAATTCCTTTACCTCCCCTGTCCCAGGATACTATGCCCCGATCAGGTTTTTTTTGCCTCATTTCACAAATCTTTGCTAGATCTCCAGCGACCTCCACCTGCGCTAATCCCAATCCCCGCATCTGGTGGGAGTCTTGATTGGTCTACCCTAGTGGTCTTTTCCCCATGTGAATAAGGGATTCAGGAAAGGGGCATGTGATGCTATTTTGGACAATGAAACATGAGAAGAAATCTGGGATGGGAGTGGGCAGATACTCATCATAGATTAAGAAAAGATGTGCGGATGGTGACATGGTTCATTCCTGTTGTAGCATGTAACCAAACTTCATTCCTTTTGATGACTGACTAATAACCTATTATGTGTATTTACTGCATTTTGTTTATCTGTTTATCTGTTGATAGGACGTTGTGTTGCTTCCACCTTTTGACAACTGTGAATAATGCCGCTACGAAAATTGGTGTACAAATATCTGTTTGAATCCCTGCTTTCAATTCTTTTGGGTGTATACCTAGGAGTGGAATTGAAGTTTCTTAGACCTCTTTGAGTATTCAGTGGCTCTCATTAAATAAGTGCTTTATTATTCAAAAGAAAATTAAAAAGCCATGCAGACATGCAAGAAGGAGAAAGCCCCCTACTGCTGCTGGGCATCGTGTGTGGGACGTGAGGCCTGGAAGAGCTACAAAAATCTGGCATCTATAAGGAGCACAAGCCTGAGGGTGAGCCAAAACCCTAAGGATGGAAAAGCAGGAAGCACTGAAGCACTGAGTTAATCAGTGCTGCAACTGAAATACCCCTGGAATATCTGTCGCCTGATTTAATTTTTGTTGTTTAAGCCTGTTGAATTAAGGTTTTCTGTTGCCTGCTGTTTAGAGCAGCTTAACTGAAACACTGTGTCAGAGCAGAATTTGCCCTTCTACTAGACTGCGAGCTGCCCAAGGGCAGGAAATACAGCTTCTCACATGGCTCCTCTCTCTCTCTGCTCCTCCCTTTTCCCTCTTTCTCCTTCTTCCTTCACTCCTACTTCCCTCCCTCTATGCCTGCTTCCCTCCTCCGTGTCTCCCTCTCCCTTGCCCAATCCTTTACTATCTCTCTGTAATCTCTAAAACTAGTTTTTAAACTCTTATTATACAAGCAGAAAACCTATATCTTATAGTCAAAAAAGCAATTTGCCAATGACCACTGATATTCACTTGCCTCACTATTTAATTTAGATTCCTGTCTGGTTCCCAGGCCTCAGCTTTATCTCTTCTTTACATCTGTGATAGGGACGATATTTGTGGCTTATTTATTCAACACACTTTCTTTTTCTGGATAATCCAGTGACTTCTGTATTTGGAGTTAATTATTTCCGAGGTACAGATTACAGGATGCAGATATACAGAAATAAACAACTATATAAGTGCAGCTTAGATGGCGCATTTAAGTCTTAGAGGGATCAGAATAAATACCACAATAAGGGTCTTCTGGATTTTTGCAGAAAGTCTTAGCCAGCTTTGTGACTGTCATGAATACAGAATTTAGAAAATTTCTAATTTTCAGAACTTAATCTTAAATTTTTTATCTATAAAGGGCCAGTAACACATCCATATGATAAAATGCCCCACAGTTTCTAGAACACAGAAAGGATATTTCCTTGACGTAAGGGCAGATGTTATAAAAGATTACTGTGACTGGTATTTTAATAAGTCTCAATTGCTTTGGCACTCCTAATCCCTTTCACCAAGAAGAAGCCTGGCGCGGATATATGCATGGGTGGTTGTTAGGGTGGGTCCTGAAATGATTCCAGGGTTTCCTCATTAGTTGAAATACAGCTTTGGGGTTTTCTGCCTATGGACTCCAAACAGCTTTCTGTAATTATGTGACTTTTTTTTTTCAAAAGCGGAAAAGCAACTGTCATTAAGCTAGCAGAGGGTTTCAGACTGTTTTGAGAGGAAGCAGTATACCAAATACCTAAAAATAACCTTTCTTATGGTGAGTATATTTGAGTAGTATCTGAGTGGTAGGTCATAGTGACTCGGTAGACTTATCTGGGTGCCAGGTAAGCGTGTACTAGACTGCACCAGGAATTTCTGACTACTTGCTCTGCCTTCTGACGAGTCCATGGTTTTGCTTTTGTTTGTTTGTTTAATTTTTAACTTTTTGCTTTGGAATACGTTCAAACTTACCATAAAGTTACAAAAATAATACAAAATCCTTACAAAAAAGCCAACATAGCCCTATTGCCCCAGGTACACAGTTCTACAAATACACAAAATTAACATTTTGCCACATTGGCCATATCACTATATTGGTCCATTTATCTATCCCTCTATCCGTCTATCTGTCTTTCTATCTATCAATCCATTTTCTCAACACTTGAGTGTAGATTGTATAAATCATGCTCCTTGAACACTTAATACTGCCATGTACATTTCCTAAGAACAAGGATATTCACTTAAATATCCATCTTAAGTGCAGTTATCAAATTCAAGAAATTTAACATTGATATAAAGTTAATAGTCTATTAGTTTCTCTTTCTTTCATTTTTTTCAATTGTGGAAACATATGTACAACATAAATTTTCACATCCAACTCCTCCAAGCATTCACAGTGTTGCAGTGCCCTCACCACCTTCCATTACTAGAACTTTTCCTTCACCCCAAACAGAAACCCTGCACTGCTTTTGCATGAACTCCTCATTGCCCCTGCCTCCCACCCTGGCAACCTATATTCTAATTTCTGTCTCTATGAGCTCACTAATTCTCTGTCATTTTCTTTGTAGTTACTATGGGGTTTAAATTTAACATCCTAAATCTGCAACAATCTTGTTTGCTTTGATACCAACTTAACTTCAATAGTAGTATACACAAACTGTATTCCTATACCTCTCCTCCCTCCCAGCTTTATGTAGTTCTTGTCACAAATGACATATTTATACATCGAGTTCCAAACCACTGATTTCTCTTTACATTTTATGCATTTGCCTTTCTGATCTGGTAGGAAGTAAAAAGTGGAGTTACAAAGCAAAAATGCAATAGTCCTGACATTTATGTTTGCACATGTTGTGACCCTTACCGGCGATCTTTATTTCTTCAAGCAGCTTTGGTGTATTGTCTATTGTCCTTTCCTTTTGACATGCTGAACTCTCTTTAGCATCTCTTGTAGGGCTGCTCTAGTGGTGATGGACTCCCTCAGCATTTGCTTATCTGGGAATGGCTTAATCTTACCCTTATTTTTGAAAGACAGTTTTGCCAGATATAGACTTCTAAGTCTGCAGTGTTTTGCTTTCAGCACTTTAAATATGTCATCCACTGACTTCTTGCCTCCATGGTTTCCCATGAGAAAAGAGGATTTAATCTTATTGATGTTCCCTTGTATGTGACATGTTGCTTGTCTTTTGCAGCTTTGACAATTCTCTCTTTATCTTTGCATTCAACAGTTTGATTATAATATGCTGTGGGAGGACCAATTTGGATTTAACCTCTTTGGAGTTCGTTGAACATCTTAGATGTGTATAGTCATATCTTTCATTAAATTTAGGAAGTTTTCAGTCATTACTTCTTTGAATATTCTCTCTACCACTTTCTCTCTTTCTCCTTCTGAGACTCCTAATGGTGTCCCACAGGTTCCTCAGGCTCTGTTTACTTTTCTTCATTTTTTCTTTCTTCTGCTTCTCAGACCAGATTATTTCAATTGTTTTATCTTCAAGTTCACTGATTCTTGCTTCTGCCAGCTCCAGTCTTCTGTTGAACCCCTCCAGGGGATTTTTAATTTTGTTACTATTGTTTCAGCACTGTTTGGTTCCTTTTCATGATTTCCACCTTTCTATTGATAATCTCTCTGTGATTATCTATAATTTTCCTGATTTCCTCTAGTTCTTTGTTCATGTTTCCTAGCTCTTTGAGCATATTTAGGGCCATTTGTAAAAAATAGTCTTTTTCTTTTATGTCCCAGGTCTCCTTCTCCCTATTGATGGTTTCTAATGCTTTAATCTTGTACTTTGTATGGGCCATTGCTTCCTGTTTCTTTGTTTTCTAATCTTTTGTTGAAACCTAGACATTTTTATCTTTTAATGTGTTAACACTTGAATTTAGTCTGAGGCAGCTGCTCCTCAAGCTTGTACCCAGCTACTGCTTTCACAGAGCTTTCCTTGAATGCAGACTTAACAAGAAGAAAGAGGAAAAGGAGAAAGAGCTGGAGGAGGAAGAGGAGAAAAAGAAAAACACCTTTCCCATTCTTTGCATACTGACCTGTGCTAGTGCTCTCCTTCAGAGCTTATTCATAAAAAGAGTTTAGAGACTAGCTAGAGGACAAATTTTTATAGGAGCTGCCCTGATACTTTTTGCATGTGTCTTGTCTTGGCTATCTGGTTGTGGGCCCGGGAATTCCTCTGTTTACAACGATACAAATGTCCCCTCTTTCTTAGAAGATAGTTTCTTCAAGGGCTGGGGCACTGCACTGTGTGTCATATAGCCATCCACCCTTGTGCCAGGCAGCCACTGGTCTGCTTTACCACAGCCTCCTGCAGGAGAGCTCAGTGAGTGGCCTTCTACACACAGAGTAAATTTTGGGATGGCAAGTCCCACAGACCACTACCAGACAGATTGGGCCAGACCTGCTTATTCCCACTATGTGCATGAGGGTTACTCTGCTCCCTCTGGAATAGGGACTAAGAACCTGTATACTAGGACCACAGACCAGCTCCATGTTAAGCTGGTGAGGGGTTGGAGCTGGGACCAGTCAGGGTACCACAAGATTCTACCACCTTTAAGTAGCCTTTTTCTTGATTGGGTGCTCATGCTGCTACTGCAGTCCTTTAACTGTTTTCTGGATCTTTGAGAAAATAATTCTTCCTATTCTTGCTGGTTGTTCAAAGCTCAGGGGAGTTGGGAGGGGGATTGGAGTCCTGAAGTGCCTTGCTCCACCATTTTGACCTGGCCAGGGCTGAGTCCATGTTTTTCAGTTCAGAACAACATTTTCCCTTTAACTTTTTCTCTAAAGTGTTTGCATCAACAGATATTTTCCAAATATCTCAAAACGAAGAACTCCATGGTTCCAGAAGATATAAGAAAAGCCATTCTTCTCAGAAGATGGGATGCATACCCGGCCGTCCACACTTACGAGCAAGTGTCCTGTTATCTGCCCCAGTGTACAAGGGCATGTACTTTGCAAAGAAAGATGCACAAAGGAGATTTAATCGAGGCAGATCCACTATCAAATGCTATTTTCTTTGCTCTCTGTCTGCCCTACTCTCTGCCCCACTAACACCTTGCCCTGAAAGCAAAGACTCACCCTCAGTACTCTGCAAGACAAGCTTTCTGTTACAAGACCTGCTTCCCCACCACTTTCAACCTGATGAATTGGCCTATGCCATGGGAATTTAGTTTGGTTTTGTCAATTTACCAATATGTTTCCCTATGATTCTTATTATTGTAACTTAATTGTAATCTGTATTTCTCTTATTTTCTTGAATTTATTTTCACTTCAACAAGAAGAGTGAATATTTAATAGAAAGTCTACAAGGCTCACTTTTATATATCAAGTTATAGTCAAATGTATTCAAAGCTAAGATCACCTAGTATTATTGGGGAATGTCTACATAAATAATAAAACTGACATTTCCAACCCATGAATAAAATACTGTCCCTACATGATTTGCATAGGATACAGAAATGTTTTTGTTAACATGGTCCTCTTGTTCCTCTTCCCAATCTCTGTTATGTCCATTGTTGCCATTTCTGGCTATGCTTTCCAATTTAAAAATTTTAGCCTCTCCAACTTTCAAAACAGCCAGGAAAAGGCAACTAAAAACTAAAGCGATTTATTCAAAGTACCCTGAATCAACAAAAAAGAGCTTATTTCATGAATTAAAAATTGTCTTAATATTCTTAGGATCACAATGATATTTCTTTGGGCAATTATGAAAGCGAATGCTGGTACATGTATCAATCTATTCTTATTACTGCAACTTAGACATCGGGATGAAAGTAGTACCTTATATTTCTCAATTGTTGAGTAATACCATGCTGCTTTTTACTATAACTGATGAAAGGGAAAATATGGTAAACTGGATGCATGTAACAAACATGAGAATTCATAATATGTTTCCAGGATATGGCATATTGCCATTGACCACAGCCTCTTGGAACAAGATAAAGTCATTGAAATAGTTAACAGATGTTAGCCATACTTGAAATATAAAAGTTCTATTGCTGAAAATTAAGTAGGGTCAGATGGAGATTTGGCTCTTGGTCCATAACTTAACTGACTTGGCAAATGGAAAGTTGAGATGCAGAGCATAACACATAATATTGAGGCCACACACTTCGCACACTATGCAGGAGCTCATAAACTACTGACAATATATACACTGTGCTAAGCCAGCTTGATTAAGTATTAACACAGTATTGGATATTGAAAGAAATCTGAAGTCAATTTTCATGTCTACTAAATTAAAAAGTAATTTCTATAAGAGCAAAAGAGTAGACTTCTTCTCCAAATTCAAAAGCATGTCTACAAATTGAATTGTTTATTCTCAGGTTGTAATTTACCTGATGACTGCTTTCCACTGAATTCATAATTTATCCAGCTATATTCTTTTTTAAAAGTATTTCTTTTTTCCACTTTTGTCTATTACTTCATATTTTGGAACAAGTTGACAGTAATGATTATCAGATGAGTACATGTAGCAGAAATGGATCTTCTCAACCTTAATCAGAAATTCATTGATGTCAAGCATTGAAGGAGGCTTGTGCTACTTTAGAGTTTGTGGTTTTATTCACAGCTTTGCAAATAAAGTCACCAGCTTCCATCACTTTGTAAAGATTCACTCCCTGGTGAGGGAAGAGGGATTGGGAAGAGAGAAGAAAAAACAGATTCCTTTTAATGTTATAAGGAGTTACTCAACCATTTAATATTACTAACCAAATGTTGCTCATTATAGACTTTTGGACAACACTGAATCATGTGGCCAGCATTTTAGATTTTTCTGTTTTATTAAAACATATCTTTCATCTGGCCCCTAATCATAGAATAGTCACACCTGAAAAACTCAGTGTAATTCAGGTTGGTATCTGACTGGAATTAGAAACAGTCTAAAAATACTAATAAAGGACAATTAAAGGACAATTAAACTGGTAATGATTTTGAGGAATTTATAGATGAGAATTGACAAGAAAACAACAACAACCCTCTTTACTCTATAAAGACACAAACTTGAGAAAGCCATAAGGAATGTAAAAAAGGTAAATGCATATTTATTACCATATTCAAAAATACTGAATATGGAGGTAGCTGTAGGTCAAATAAAATGAAGTAGTTTTTAGTACATATGTGGGTCATGTTTTCCTGAGAGGTTGTACCATATGAATGCATAAATAAGATCAACAAAGGCTTAGGTAAATCCATGGATGATACATACACAGTTTAATATCAAGGCCAAGTTCAAGACATGTTCCTCATCCCTTGGGCTGGGTGTAAACAGAAGGTCACCACTGAGGTCTCCACCCAGATCCTCTGCTGTCACCATTAGAAGCAGATCATTATGTAGATTAATCAGAGATTTGCCTCTCCTGTACCATTTCATAAACTCTTATGTCCCCCTTCAACATGAAATGGGTTTAAAATTTAACATACTCAGTCTTCTTTGCTATTTAGGAATTGTTTTTAATATTTATATAAAGCTGTCTTTTTTACTCATTTACTGTTTTATTGATTTTCATAACTATTATCATAATTTTAGAACATAAAGGCATTTTATAACAACCACTTATTTCTCTCTAGAAACATCTGGAGCACTACTTTCTTTGTCATTTACTTTTCTTTCTTTAAGGAAAATCAAGAAAAAATATTTTATAAACTGATACTTGTAAATTATTTTTATAATTTCTTTTTATTATAAAATTGTTCTTAAGATGCTAATATTTGCTTTGATTTGCAACATTTAGTTGTGGTATGGTAATGGCCGTAGATGAAGAATCTGTTAGGCAAATTTTAGTTTAATATCCTTAATCGATGTACTTAAATTTTAAAAATAGTAAGCTACATGTATCTTCCAATTCTGAATTAGCATGTGGAAAAGGGTCATAGGAGGATTTCAGTCACTAATGATCTTGCTCACTTTCCAAGAGTTCCATTTATAACAATTATACAATGGACTGTGTTGAAATAATACAAAAGAAGAATTTAGTTTTGGATTTTCTCTATCATTTTATTTAAATAACAGATGTCATTATGAAATCACACTGTATTTATTCCGAAATCATTTATCAGGTTCTTAAGTATGTCCCATGTACTGTAGGTTTGGGGGATTCCAGAATTTTATGCAGAATATGGTTCATGTCCTCAGAGAGCTTACTGCCAGGCAGACAACATGAGTCCCATGAACAGAAAATCCTGTACTCTAGTTAAAGCCACTGGTTAAATATGCCAAGAAATTACGAGGATAGAGGTGTAGGCAGTCAGCCCAGTGGGGAAAAAGGGTTGAAGAGGAGTGTGTCAGGGAAGGATACCAGGAAAGTTAAATCCTGACGAGTCCTATATAGAGAATATGACTCAGCGAGGAAGGAGGATGGCAAAGAAAAGAGCACAGCAAGGCATGTGAGAAATATCATGGCATGTACAGAGACTGATGGGCAGAGATGACTGAAAAAGGCATAAATAGGCCAGATTGCACAATAGAGCACAGCCTTGCTTTTCAGGAAATGAGAGTCCATTGCTGGTTGCTCAAGCATGAGCGTGGCATATTCGTATTTGCATTTTAGATGAAATCCACTGATGGTACTACGAAGAATGAATTTAAAGACATGTTTGGAGCCAGGCAGAGCAGTGTGGAGGCTGAATACCCAGACAAGAGATAAGGCCATGTTATAATGTAGTTATAGTAAGGATGGTAAGGAAGGGACTAGCTTCTGGAATATTTGAAAAGTAGTGACTTGTGGTAATTGATTTAACATGGGAGTCACAGTAACATTGGATTCTATAGAGAAACTTTGCTACTTATTTTGGGTTACTGGTTGAATTATGGCTTTTACATAATGCAACAATTGTCCTTGAACTGTGAAATTCTTAGGAATGGAGTCATGACTTATTTTCATTTGCACCATCAAGAACATGGCATGACACATATAAAGTATCAGCTGTCACTAAATCTTAAGGAAAGGATCTATTCCTCTTCAGTTTCTGTTATGGTCATACACTCTTGATGGAAATGATTAAGCCTCTTAGTAAAATATATAACATTTATTTCTGACCAGAGAAGATAAGAAAATAGGGAATACCTTTTGATATTTTGTGACAATTTAAATCATTATTTCTATAAACTTTTATTGAGCATCTCTATGCAAAAGTCACTGAATATGACTAAGCTGCAATCATTTTTCTCTGGCTGCAGGGGTAGCTAGACATATAAATTAGATAATTATACAATTTCATGGTAGGGTCAGATGTAAAGACACTGCAAGTAACATTGGAGCACTGAGGAGAGGAACCTAACAGTTTGGAGCTGGGATTTAGGGGTATATTAGAAGATTTTTTGTAGATAGCAGTGCCTTACTTGAGTCTTAAAGTCTGCCAGGTAGATGGAGTGTGGGGTATGAGGCCATTCCAAGTGGTGGTGAAAGCATGAGCAAGGAGTAGAGGAAAAGAATAGAATGGTGTGGAAATGGATACTACAGGCAAATTAAATTACACTCAACTGTAAGTAGAGTAAGGCAAAAGGAGAGACCGGAGAGGAAGTCATGGAAAAATCCACTTTGTAATCTAGACAATGCTTTCACATCTTAGAAAACATTTTAAATGTTTAATCATCTGTGGATAGTTTGCTTGTCTTTTATTTCCCCCTACAAATCTACCCTATAGACTAACAAGTTGTTTTAACAAGCATGTTGCAAAACAAGGTGCTGATTTTGGTGGAGGTTGTTATGAAGCACATGACTTCAGGCACTATTTGTAAAGCAACTTTCTTGCAGTACAGTGTCTCACATGCTAAGTGGCATTAAGCTCCGTTTTTCCAATGACCATTTCAAAAGTCCCCTGGGCCCTTTTCCAAAAGTCTCCATTGTCATTGTGAGAAAATAAATATCTCAGTTTCCTCCAAATCAGGTACCATACAGCAACAACAACTGCAAAATTCAGCAATCACAACAGCAAAGTCATGGGCTCTGGCTCACAAAGCAGGTGATATATGAAGATGGACTTTGCAGATCATGATGCACTATAAGAATGTTAAATGGTACCACTACTGTGGTTGAGCTATAACTTTATAACACCCACTAAAGTATTTCCATGGTATGTTCCCAATGTGCATTTTGAGAAATAGCAAAAGTGAAATAAAACTTTGACCTCAAAATTGCTTCCAAATCTTAGACGCTGTAAGGAATCCATGAATATTAAAATATGTTAAAGAAACTTACTGTATTAAGGCCCAGGCCATTAAGCATATATATCAAATCCTCAGTGGCTACATTCCCAGAAGCACCTTTTGCATAAGGGCAACCACCTAATCCGGATACTGCAGAGTCCACCACGTTAATCCCCATCTGGAAAACAAACGAAAACACTTTAGGCTTGTGTGTTTATGGTATGTAAATTGTTGCATTTCTATTTAACCCGTGGCAAAGAGCAAATAAACAAAATCTGAACCCTCAATGCAAACATTCACTTCCCTACCTGCTGCTGTGATAATCCTTACGGTGTTGAATTTTAACTGGTTAGTCTTCTATCTAAGGCTTTTGGAAACTCTGCTAAAGATCTCAGGAAATAGAATCACATTAGATTAAAATTAAATGATGTTATTCATTGATTCTAGCACAGGTATAGGTGGTGGAGCTTAATTTAAGATAAATTCACTCCCACGTTATGTATTTTCCAACCAATACTCTAGGATTACCCTAAAAGCAATGCCTAAACAACACAAAATATCTCCAATATCACAACTCAAAATCAAGGTGCCTTAGAAGACTGATGTCTGTGGGAGGGTGAAGGTCACAGCGTTTGAAATAAGGTTTTGTGAGCTCTTTTCACACACTCAATTCACTCAGTCTTTATTGGTCCATTATTTTGCACATAAAACTCCACTCTGCTGCTTGGGAGAAGAGAAGAGACATTGAAGAAGCAAGCCCCCCACCACTAACTATAGTAACAGCTCACCTTTACAGGTTCTCACTATGTGCTGGAAACTACCCACAATACTTTATGAATATTAACCCACAATCCTAACAAAAACCCGTGAGGTAGATACTCTTACATCATCTCTAAATCACAGATGAGGAAACTCAGGGCAGAGGAGTCAAGCGATTTGTCATCATCTTGTAAATAGAGTCTTCTGACTCCTGAGAGTTCACATTTCCCCATGATCAGCATATGATTATGTGCTTGGGGATAAAAGAGAGGGGGAAGATCTGTGTGTACTGATGGAACTGTGGAAGACTCAGAGCACAATGGGTCTGAGAAGGGCCCTGGAGATCAGATTTGAATAATGGGTGAAGAAGAGAGGCAGGGCATATCATTCCTCAAATGTGATGACTGACAATTTGGTCATCAGAAGCTATCTAGAGATCTATTGTTATTCACTCCCGGCCACTGAAGAAAAAGTAACATAACCTCATCGGGAAGCAGAGACCACGGCCAATCTTAGAGAGATCAGTGGTTCTCAAGATTCACCTGCGTCAGAATCACAGATTGCTGGGCCACAGCCCCAGAGTTTCTAATTCAGGAAGTCTGAGTTGGAACCCAGAAAACTGAATTTTTAACAAGATACTAGGTGATGCTGCTTCTGCAAAAGGGATCACACATTTTTATAAAATTTTTATTTCAGAATAAAATAAAAATTGCAAAGATAGTACAAAATTTTTCTGTTTATTTCACACTCAGTTTCCCTGATTTGTCACAACAAATGAACCCAATATTGATACATTATTGTTACCTGAAGTACATACTTTATTCACATTTCCTTAGTTTTTTACCTAATGTCCTTTTTCTGTTCCAGGACCCCATCGAGGACACCATTTACTTTTTTTTCACTGTTTGTTTTTTTTAAAGTTACTTTGATTACATAAATGTTACAGACAATATATAGGGGATCTCCATATGCCCCGCTCCCCATACCTCCCATATTTTCCTACATTAGCAACATCTTTCATTAGTGTGGTACATTCATTACAATTGATAAACACATTTTGTAGTATTGCCACTAAGCATGGATTATAGTTTACATTGTAGTTTACACTCTCTCCCATTTGACTCTGTAGGTTATGGCAGGATATATAATGGCCTGTATCTGTCATTGTAATGTCATTCAGGATGATTCCCAAGTCCTGAAAATGCCCCCCTATTACACCTGTTTTTCCCTCTACCTAACCCCAGAATATCCATGGGTCACTGCCTCCACAACAATGGTATTTCTTACATTGCTATAATCACAATGTCTATAGTATAATACTAGTAAGTTTATTTTAGTCCATAGTTCATTTCCCAATCCTGAGGATTCTGGAATGGTGATACCCACTCCATCATTAATTGAGGGGGACTTCAGTCCCATACAACCAATGGATGGGACTCTCTTGCTTGCAGTTGTAGGCACTCTCTGCTCCCTGGTATGTTGTTTGTCCACCATCTCTTCCCTGTTAGTTGTCCTGGATGAGTCCATTGAACTGGAGAGTAAGTATTGCAACTCCCTTGAAATTCAGGGCTCATTTGGCACATGGACAGCTCAAAGATTTAAGTCTCTTGGATGTACACCTACCAACTCTAGTACTAATTATAGGTTCCAATAGAAGGATGGAAGAGTCATGCATAGGGAAAACATTGCTGAGTCTAACTCTGTCACACTGGGGAGCATAAATACCAGGTTAGGGCTCATGGGCAAGGGGCCAAATTCCTGAGCTATCTGCCCTGACTACCTGTGTCTGAATAGCTCCATAACCCTGAGGAGCTTAGGTATTTGGGATAGTATCTACTTTGGCTGTCAATGAGATCCTTTTGAGATGTGCATAAGTGCTACCTCTGAGAAGGTTTCCCAACTCACTTTGAAGTTTCTTAGCCATGCAAATTCATTTGTCTTTAGCTTTTCCCCCTTTTGGTCAAGGCCTTTTTCTTTTTTTCCAGATGCATTGCTTGTTGTTACCTCGTAGCAATCCTTCGGTGCCAGGGAAACTCATCCCCGGGAGTCATGTCCCATGCTGGGGGGAAGTTATTGCTTTTATATGCTGAGTTCAGCTTAGAGAGGGGCCACATTTAAGCAACAAGGAGGCTCCCAGTAGGTAACTCTTAGGCACCCTACATCACTAGGCTAAGTTTCAATTTCAAGAACAAAGGCTCATAAGCATAGTCATCAATATCAAGGGTCCTGCAAAGAACAATCCTCCTTCACAAGTCATTGTCCCTGTACTTGAGGCATTCTTGATGTTCTATTAGAGAATGTGTCAGAGCTCCCGCAGATGGGAATTTGATATTCTTTTGATTATTGTGAGCATCTCCACCCACCATGACAATGCCCCATGAACGTTTGAACACATTTATATGCCTTATATGCATACCCAGGTGAACTTCCTCCCATGTATCTACCCTCACTGACACACCACACCAATGATCCTCCCCTGCCACAATTGTAACCCTTCTGTGATCTAAAACCTCTTCACAATGAAGCCAATAAAATAGCCACATACAATTAATAAGAAAATGAAATAATGATAATTTTATACATAAGAAGTAAAATAAAGAATAAATTAATAAAAAGTAAAAATAAAATAGTATTTTAAAAATTGGGTCACCAAATAATTATGAAAAATATTTAAAGAAAAAAAACTTTTTTTTTTCACATTTTGCCTTTTCATCACTGTAAGACTGTTGTCCTGTATGTACAATAATATTTTATTTATTCCCTCAGTGTCTTACGTTTTTTGTTCGTTTTTTTTCATTTTTTCTTCAAGGAAGTTTTAGGTCACAGTAGAGTCATATACAGAATACAGGGGACTCCCATATACCCAACATCTTCCCCCTTTTCCCCTTTCACCCATCAATAACATTTTATGTGTGGATGGTACATTTGTTACAATTGATGCACAAATATTGAAACATAGCTACTAATCATCATCAATGGTTCACATTATGGTTTACATTTTGGACCTTATACTTTCATAAAATCTGATAAAATTTAACATGTCCTGTATCCATCGTTGCAAGATCATGCAGAACATTTCCATCACCCCCAAAATGCCTGCTGTTCTATTTTATTCCTTCCTCCCCCTCCCCTTCGGGCCCACGGCGACCACCAGGCTTCACTCCTTAAAGGAAAAGATTCATAGTTATTTGCATCTTCATTGAGGGCTTGACACACTTGTCTGTCCTCCCCTTTTAGGCATCGCCAATGCTCTCAAGTGACTCATGTCCCTCTGTTTGAGAACATAGCGGGCCTCCCTAGAATGGGAGTCTAACACCTTCCCATTCATTATGTGGGTCTCTACCCAATGATAGAACACACTCTGACAAAATGATCATGCTCATGCTCCCTAGAAGCCTGCCCCAGGTGCACCCTGACCCGAATGCTCCCCATCCAATTCCCTAAACCAGTAACCTTTCCTTGTCATATGCCCAATGAGCATTCCCAACATTGTAATTTCAACCACATACCCACCAATCCCCAGTGTTCCTCTGCTCCCTCCCCCAACCCTCCCCACAGTTCCATGGACCATCCAACCCACCCTCCCCACCCTACCCCCCTGTCAAGCATGCACCACCCAGCCCAATATTATCACTATATCCCTGTCATATCCCTTTGCTGTACAACTACATGCTTTCATCTTTTCATAGATTTTGCCCATATGGGCATTGACTCACAAACTTCTTCTCCCGTTCTATTTCCTGTAAACCTATCTTCCAGACTCCATCTCTGTGAGTCTGCTCTATTTGCTTAATTTATATCAGTGAGGTCATGTAATATTTGTCCTTCAATGCCTGGTTTGCTTCACACAACATAAGGTCCTCAAGGTTCATCCACGTTATCCCATGTGTTAGTACTGTATTCCTTCTTACAGCTGAGTAATTGTATGTATATACCACATTTTGTTTATCCATTCATCAGTTAATGGGCATTTGGGTTGATTCCAACTTTTGGCAATAGTGCATAGTGCCACTATGAACATTGGTGTGCATATATCTGTTCGTGTCCTTGCTTTCAATTCTTCTGGGTATATACCCAGAAGTGGAATTGCTGGATCCTATGGCAGCTCTATAGTTAGTTTTTTGGGGAGCCACCAAACTGTCCTCCACAATGGCTGAACCATTCTACATTCCCACCAGCAGTAGATGAGGGTTCCTGTTCTTCTGCATCCTCTCCAACACTTGTAGTCCTCTGTTTTTTTAATAGCCACCAGTCTAATGGGTGTAAGATGCTATCTCATTGTAGTTTTGATTTGCATTTCCCTAATAGCTAGTGATGTTGAGCATCTTTTCATGTGCTTTCTAGCCATTTGTGTTTCTTCTTTGGAGAAGTGTTTATTCAAATCACTTGCCCATTTTTAAAATGGGCTGTTTGTCTTTTTATTTTTGAGGTGTAAGAGTTCATTATATATGATAGTTAATAGACTCCTATCAGATATATGCTTACCAAATATGTTCTCCCGTTGGGTAGGCTGCCTTTTCACTTTCTCAACAAACACCTTTGAGATGCAAAAGTTTTTAATTTTGAGGAGGTCCCATTTGTCTATTTTTTCTTTCACTGCTCGTGCTTTGGGTGTGAAGTTCATGAAATCATTTCCTACTACAAGGTCCTGTAGCTGTTTCCCTACATTATCTTGCAAGGTCTTTATGGTCTTTGCTCTTATATTTAGATCTTTGATCCAACTTGAGTTGATTTTTATAATAGGTGTGAGATGGTATTCCTCTCTCATTCTTTTGGATACAGATATCCAGTTCTCCAAGCAACATTTGTTGAAAAGGCCATTCTCTCTCAGTTGAGTGGGCTTGGTGGCCTTGTCGAATATCAGATGACTGTATATGCAAGGATCTATATCAGAGCTCTAGATTCAGTTCCATTGGTCAGTATGTCTATCCTTGTGCCAATACCATGCAATTTTGACCACTGTAGCTTTGTAGTATGTTTTAAAGTCAGGTAGTGTGATTCCTCCAATTTCATTTTTCTTTTTCAATATGTCTTTGGCTATTCGGGGCTTCTTGCCCTTCCAAATAAATTTCATAGTTAGTTTTTCCAATTCAGTAAAAAATGCTGTGTTGATTTTTATTGGGGTTGCATTAAATCTGTATATCAGTTTGGGTAGGATAGACATCTTAATGATGTTTAGTCTTCTTATCCACGAATAGGAATATTCTTCCATTTATTTAAGTCTTCTTTGATTTCCTTTAACAGTGTTGTGTAGTTTTCTGTATATAAGTCATATACTTCTTTAGCTTAATTTATTCCTAGGTATTTGATTCTTTTAGTTGCTATTGTAAATGGGATTTTTTTTCCTGATTTCCTCCTCAGATTGCTCATTATTGGTGTACAGAAATGCTACTGATTTTTCTGTAGTGATCTTAAAACCTGTGACTTTAATGAACTCATTTATAAGCTCGAAAAGCTTTGTTGTAGATTTCTCAGGGCTTTCTATGTGTAGGATCATGTTGTCTGCAAATAGTGAAGTTTTTACTTCTTCCTTTTCAATTTGGATGCCTTTTATATCTTTTTCTTGCCTAAGTGCTTGAGCAAGTACTTTTTAACACAATGTTAAATAGGAGCGGTGATAGTGGGCATCCTTGTCCATTTCCTGATCTTAGAGGGAAAGCTTTTAGGATTTCACCTTGTACATGATGTTCGCTGTGGGTTTTTCAAATATACCCTTTATCATGTTGACCCAGTTTCCTTCTATCCCTATCTTTTGTAGTGTTTTTACCTGGAAAGGGTGCTGTGTTTTGTCAAATGCTTTTTCTGCATCTATAGAGATGATTATGTGCTTTTTTTCTTTCAATCTGTTTATGTGGTGTATAACATTGATTGATTTTCTTATATTGAACCAGGCTTGCATACCAGGAATGAAGCCCACTTGGTCATGGTGTATAATTCATTTGATGTGCTGTTGAATATGATTAGCAAGTATTTTGTTGAGGATTTTAGCATCTAGGTTCATTACGGAGATTGGTCTACAGTTTTCCTTTCTTGTGGTGTCTTTGTTTGGCTTTGGTGTTAGGATGATGTTGGCATCATAGAATGAATTAGGCAATGTTCCTTCCACTTCTTTTTTTTGGAAGAGTTTAAGAAGGATTGGTGTTAGTTCTTTCTAAAATTTTTGGTAGAATTCACCTGTGAAGCCGTCTGGTTCTGGGCTGTTCTTAGTTGAGAGGTTTTTGATTACAGATTCTATCTCTTTACTTCTGATTGGTCTGTTGAACTCATCAAGTTCTTCTTTCATCAATGTAGGCTTCTTGTGAGTTTCCAGGAATTTGTCCATTTGTCCATTTCTTCTAAATTGTCCATCTTGTTGGTATATAATTTTTCAAAGTACCCTCTTTATTTCTGTGGGGTCAGAGGTGATATCCTCTTCCTTATTTCTTATTTTTGTGTATTTGCACCTTCTCTCTTTTTTTCTTTGTTAGCCTAGCTAGTGGTTTGTCAATTTTATTGATCTTCTAAAAAAACCAGCTTTTGGTATTGTTTATTTTTTCTATTGCTTTCTTATTCTCTATTTCATTTAGTTCTGCTCTAATCTTTGTTATTTCCTTCTTTCTACTTCCTTTGGGGTTAGTTTGTTGTTCTTTTTCTAATTCCTCTAGGTGTGCAGTAAGGTCTTTTTTTTTATATATATATATTTTTAATTTTTTAAACAATACTTACATTACATAAATGTTACACAAAAAAATATAGGGAATCCCATATGCCCCACTCCCTACACCTCCCACACACTCCCACATAAGCATCCTTCATTAGTGTGACATATTCATTGCAATTGATAAAAGCATCCTGGGGCTTTGCCCCTGAGCATGGACCATAGTTCACATTGTGGTCTACACTCTCTCCCACACAGTTCTGCATGTTATGTGATGATATAAAATAGCCTATATCTGTCATTACAATGTCATTCAGGACTATTCCCAAGTCCAGAAAAAGCCCTTGTATTACAACTGTTTTTCCCTCTCCCTGCCCCCAGAGCCTCAAGTGGTCACTGCTTCCACATCAATGTTGTAATTTCTACCAATGTTAGAATCACAATATGTCTATAGTAGACTACCAGTAAGTCCACTCTAGCCCATAGTTATTTCCCCAATCCTGAGGGTTCTGGGATAATGATGTCCACTCCACCTCTAATTGAGAGGAGGCTTCGATTCCATACAGCCAATGGATGGGACTCTCTTGCTTGCAGTTGTCAGCTCTCTTGTTTCCTTGGTATGGTGGTTATAAATCCTCACCTCCTTGTTAGCTGTCCTGGGTAAGTCTAAAGAACTGGAGAGTAGGTGTCACAACTCCACTGAGGTTCCAGGCCCAACTGGCACATGGACAGCCCAAAGACTCCAGTCTCTTGTATGTACACCTACAAATTCCAGCACCAAGTTTAGGTTTAAACGGAAGGGACAGATGAGTCATGTGTAGGGAAGCCATAATTAAGTCCATCTCTGTCACTCTCAGGAGCACACATTCCACTGGCAAGGCACCAAACTCCAGAGCTATCTGCCCTGACCATAGGAACTGGGTGTCTCCAAGAGACCTCAGAAGCCCCACTATTTGGGGTAGTATCCACTTTGGCAGTCCATGAGGTCCTGCTGAGATGTGCATAAGCGTTTCATTTGGAGTGACCTCCTGACTCACTTTGAAGTCTCTTAGCCATATAAACTTATTTGTCTTTACCTTTTGACCCTTTTATTTGAGGTCTTTTTTCCAGTTGTATCGCCAGTTGGTGCTTGGTAGTAATCCCTCGGTGCCAGGGAGGCTCATCCCTGGGAGTCATGTCCCATGCTGGGGGTGTTAATGCATTTATATGCTGGGTTTAGCTTAGAGAGAGGCCACATTTGAGCAACAAGGAGGCTCTCAGGAGGCAACTCTTAGGCACCCCAGAACACTAGGCTACATTTCAATTTCAAGAGCAAAGGCTCATAAGAATAGTCCTCAATATCAAGGGCCTATCAATGGATCATCCTCCTTCACAGTCACTGCCCTTGCACTTGGGGTACTGTTGCTGCTCCATTAGAGAATGTGGCAGAGCCCTCCAGGATGAGAATTCAATATTCTTGCAGTTATTGTGTGAATCTCCACCCATTGTGACAATGTCCCATGAACATTTGAACATATTTAAATACCTTGTATGTATGCGCAGGTGAACTTCTTCCCATGTATCCCCCATCACTGACACCTCACACCAATGATCCTCCCCTGTCCCAGTTGTAACCCTTCTGTGATCCAAAGGGTAGTAGTCAGCCAAAGGGGTGCTGATGCAAAATACCAGAAATCTGTTGGTCTTTATAAAGGGTATTTATTTGGGTAGAGGCTTACAGTTACCAGGCCATAAATCATAAGTTTCTCCCTTCACCAAAGTCTGTTGCCATGTGTTGGAGCATGACAGCTGCCAATGTTTGCCAGGGTTCAGGCTTCTTGAGTTCCTCTCTTCCTGGGGCTCCGTTTCTCTCTGGGCTTAGCTCTTCTGTTTCCTCCACAAGGTCAGCTATAGACTATGAGGCTCTCTAGGCTTTGCCTCTCTCCACAAGGCCAGCTGTGAACTGTTAGGCAAATGGCTCGTTTCTCTTCCTGGGGCCTTCTCTCTTTCCTCACGAACAAGCTCCTCAGTGTGTTCACTTCCTGAGGTTCCAGCATTAAATCTCAGCATCAAAACTCCAATATCAAAACTCCAACTCTGTCCTTTGCCTTGTCTTTTTATCTCTGAGACCCCACCCACCAAGGGGTGGGGCTCAACACCCTACTGATGTGGCCCAGTCAATGCCCTAATTATAACTTAATCATGCCCAGATGAACAACCAGTTTACAAACATAATCCAATATCTATTTTTGGAATTCATAACTATATCAAACTGCCAAACTGCTATAGAAAGTTTCTTCAAAAATGAAACCAATAATATAGTGAAATACAATTAATAGGAAAATAAAATAATAATGAAAGGTTTAAATATAAGGAATAAAATACATAAAAGTTTTTAAAAACTGAAAATAAATTTAAAAGATTGGGATATTAAAAATTAATAAAAAATATTTAAAAAAATTTTTTTTGACATTTTGCCTTTCATCACTGTAATATCTGGTGTCCTGTATTTTACAGTGGCATTTTCTTCCATTTATTCCCCAATGTCTTACTATTTTTCATTTTGTTTTCAAAGAAGTTCTAGGTCACAAGAAAGTCACATACAGAATACAGGGGACTCCCATATACCCAACATCCTCCCCTGTTCCCCCTTTCCATATAAATACCTTTTTATATGTGGACAGTGCCTTTGTTATAACTGATATACAAATAGAGAAACATAGCAACTAAACATGGTCAATGGTTTACATTATGGTTTACATTTTTGACAGTACACTTTCATAAATTTTGATGATATTTAACATGGCCTGTGTCCATCATTGCAAGATTGGGGAGGGAAGGTTGGAAGGTCCAGGAAACTGGGGGGAGTGCTGGGAAAGGGACCAGGTGAACACAGGATTTGTGGATAAGTGGTTGAAAGTACAAAGTTGGGAATGATCTTATGGCAATATGACAAGGAAGGGTTACTGGTTTAGGGTGTTGGATGTGGGGGACGCATTTGGGACAGGGCACACCTGGAGTAGGCTTCTAGGGAGTGTGTGAGTGATCACTTTCACATAATGTGTTGTATCAGTGGGTGGAGACCCACATAATGAGCAGGAAGGAGTTGGACTCCCATCCTGGGGAGGACTGATATGTTCCCAAACAGAGAGGCAGAATTCTCTGGAGAGCATGGGCAGTTCCTAACAGGGGAGGACAAACCAGTGTGTCAAGATCTCAGTGTTGTTGCAAGTAACTATGAATCTTGTCATCCAAAGAGTGAAGCCAGGGGTCGCTATGGACCATGAGGGGAGGGGGAGGGAGGAATAGAATGGATTAAACAGTGGGTATTTAGTGGACAATGGAAGCAGTTAGTCTTTGATTTTAGCTCTTTGTTCTTTTTTGATATATTCATTTATGGCTATGAATTTCCCTCTCCATACAGCTTTTGCTGCATCCCATAGGTTTTGATATGTTGTGTTGTCATTTTCATTCATTTCAAGGTAGTTACTGATTTCTTTTGTGATTTCCTTCTTGACTTACTGTTTGTCTAAGAGTGTATTGTTTAGCTTCCATATTTTTGTTTCTAATCTGGTTCTCTGGCCCTTACTGATTTCCAGTTCATTTCACTGTGGTCAGAGAAATTACTTTGTATAATTTCAATCTTTCTAAATTCATTGAGAGTTGTTCTGTGGCCTAGCATGTGGTCTAGTTTGGAGAATGATCCATGTGTACTCGAGAAGAATGTGTATCCCGCTGTATTTAGGTGTAGTGTTCTATATATGTCTATTAGGTCCAGCTCCTCTAACATATTATTCAAAGTCTTTATTTCTTTATTGGTTCTCTGACAAGATGTTCTGTCTAAAAGGATAATGGTGTAGTAAAGTCCCCCACTATAATTGTAGAGGCATCTATTTCTCCAGTAAGTGTTTCCAGTGTTTGCCTCAACTATTTTGAGGCACCCCGGTGAGGTGCATAATTGTTTATGATTGTTCTTTCTTCTTGAAAGATTACTCCTTTTATTAACATGCAGTGTCCGTCTTTGTCTCTTACAATAGTTTTGCATTTAAAGTCTATTTTGTCCAATATTAGTATAGCTACTCCTGCCTTTTTTTTGCTTATTGTTTGCTTGTAAAATTGTTTTCCAACCATTCATTTTCAGCCTTCTTGAATCCCTGGGTCTAAGGTGGGTTTCTTGTAGACAGCATATTTCCTTATCTATTCTGCCAATCTGTGTCTCTTAACTGGTGACTTTAGTCCATTAACATTCATTGTTATTATTATTACGGAATTACTTAGATTAGCCATATTTTCTTTGGGTTTATGTATGTCATATATTGTTTTTATTACTCTTTTTGTCTTTTTAGTTGCTCTTAAACTCTCCTCTAACTCTCTCTCTCCTGTTTTTTCCTTTCAACCTGCAGAACTCCCTTTAGTATTTCTTGAAGTGCAGGTTTCTTATTAACATACTCTCTTAGATCCTGTTTGTCTGTGAATATTTTGAACTCTCCTTCATTTTTGAATGCAAGTTTTGCTGGATAGAGAGTTCTTGGCTGGAAGGTTTTTTCTTTTAGCACCTTGACTATGTCATATCACTGCCTTCTTGCCTCCATTGTTTCAGATGAGAAATCAGCACTTAATCTTATTGAGCTTCTCTTGGGTGCGATGGTTTTCTTTTCCCTTGCTGCTTTCAGTATTCTCTCTTTGTCTTGAGCATTGGACAATTTGACAAGTATATGTCTTAGAGTAGGCTTGTTGGGATTTATACTGTTTGGGGTGCACTGCGTTTCTTGGATATGTACATGCATCTCCTTCAATACGATTGGGAAATTTTCAGCCATTAGTTCTTCCAACTCTCTTGCTGTCCCCTTTACCTTCTCCTCTCCCTCTTGGATGCCTATAATGCATATGTTTGTGAGTTTGTGTTGTCATTCAAGTCTCCGAGTCCCTGCTGGATGTTTCCTATCTTTTTATCTACCTGTTCTATTATCTGTTTGATTTCAGATGTACTGTCTTCCACATTGCTAATTATTTCCTCTGCCTGTTCAAATCTGCTATTGTGTGCTTCCATTGTATTTCTGACTTCTTGGATTTTGCCATTCATCACCATCATATCCATTACCTTTTTATGTATGTTTACAATTTCTTCAGTATGTTCTCCCAGTGTCTTCTTAATATCCTTGATCTCTTCCTTCACTTCATTAAGTTGATTCATGAAATTTGTTTGGATAGCTCTGATTAGTTCTTCCATGTTCTGCATCTCTTTTTGGTTTTTAGTTTGTTCATTGGACTGGGCCATGTTGTCTTGTTTCTTAATATGGCTTGTATTTTTTTGTTGGTATCTAATCATCTGTGGTTTTTTGGTGTGTTAATTCAGTTGATTGGCTTCTCTCTCTGCTCTCTGGTTTTATTTTGTTGTTTTTGAGTGTGGTAAGGTTTCACTTTGACACTTCATTTCTCTTATTCTATTTCCTTGCCATTGTCTATGTTTCCTTGAAAGAAATGTTTGTAACAGAGAAATAGGAAGAGCTAGGAAGAGAAAACAATTAATAGTAGTGATAATAGTAAAAGGTAGGAGAGGGACTGTGCAAAGCGTAGGCAATTAAATAATTAACCCAGGTAAGAAGTATAGAAGAATAAGATTAGAAGAGTGGAATAGAAACAATGAGACATGAAACAATAGACAATAATATAGAATGAATTAAAAGTCCAGAATGATGAGTAAAGGGAAAAAGAAAAAGTAGAAGAGAACAGGAAAGAGAAAAAATAAAAATAAAAAGAGAAAACAAAACATGGAGAAAGTAGGAGAGAGAAATGAGTACAAGAAAAATTGAAGACCAAGCCCAAAGAGGTGGAGTGAAAGAACAACAGAAAACAGAAAATATAAGAATGAAAGAGGGAAAAGATACAGCGTTGGTAGAGAAAATTGGGAAACAAAAGAGAGAAAAAACTAACAGACAAACAGAGAAACAAAGGAAGGGGAGATACAACAACAAGATATCAAGACAGCAGCTACTCACTTGTTTAAAAAAAAAAGAAAGGAAAAAAAAAAAGAGAAAAAGGCAGGAAAAATATCAAAAAGCCAAGATAAACATGGAAAAACAGCCTTTTCTCTTGGACCCCTTTAAGCCAGGTTTTACTGAGTAAAATAAGGAAAGTAAAAAAGGAAACCTTTTCTTTTTTCTTTTTCCTTTTTAAATAAGAGTTCCAATAAAAGCTAATACAAAGAGTATGGCAGTATGTTCCCTGTCACAAAGTTTCACTGGATGCATGATAACCTTGTATTGCTTCTCAGAGAAAAGCCAGGAATCAAACCAGAGACCTTGTATATGCAAGGCTGGAGCTCTTCCACTAAGCTAATGGGCCTTCTTAAATTGATAAGGCTTTCAGAAACCTATCAGTCCCTATTCCCTCCCTGTTATCTCTGCCTCCTTTCTGATGTAAATTCTTTCTTTACCTAGGCTGCTAGGCATGGCAGCCTGCCTGAGGAGATCCCCCTCACCTAACCCTGTCACATCGGGGTTCCTTCTCAGCTGGCTAAAATAACCACAAAGAGACCACTCTCCATCCTCTCACACCCCTCCTCCTCCCATGGGAGGTTGCCCACTCACTCCTTTTGGAGGAGGAAGCCGGAGGCTCCACTTAGGCTGTTTGTCCTTAGGGCGGGGTATAACACCTCTTCCAGCCACAGGTGGGAGAAACTTAAGATTTTCCACCAGCTTCCTTTTCTTTCTAGCACCCTCCAAGATGACCCAGAACACCCCCGCTCTCTATATATCTTGAGGTGCTGGAAGGGAGGAAGAAGTCTGTTCTCCTCTTAGTCAGATACCATTGGCAAAAGTTTTACCCTCACCTGATATCTCAGGGATGGGGGAGGGGAGCCCTTCCCAGCAGCCAGGCAGATCGGAAACTTACAGTCGCTGTTTCGGCTTCCTCCTTTCTGTCCACGACTCTCCTGTTATTTGGGGTACTCCTGCTGTGCCCCAAAGCAGGTTGCCAAGGCAGCCCTAGACTACTTCTCAGTTGTTTTAGTAAGAGCTAAGCATTATCTGTCTACCTCGTCAGCCATGTTCCCACAATCCGCCCCCCACTTACTTTTTATAGTCATGTCTCCTTAGGCTCCACTGGGCTGTGTCGGTTTCTTTGTTTTTATTGACTTTGACAGTCTTAAGGAGTACTCGTCATCTATTTTGTAGACCGTCCTTCAATCTGGTTTTGTCTCACATTCTTTTCATGGTTAGACTGGACATATGGGTTTTTGGGAGGAAGACTACAGAGATGAAGTGCCATTCTCAAAATATAATATGAAGGGGATAGTCTCATGACATGATTTATGGTCGATGATATTAATCTTGATCACCTGGCTGAGGCAGTTTTGTCAGGCTTTTCCACTGTAAAGTTACCCACCCTCTTTCCATACTGTGCTCTTTGGAAGGAAGTCACTATGTGCAGCCCACATTTCAAGGGGTGGGGAATATCTACATACATTATTTGAGATTCTTTTGAATGTGAGATTTGTCTATTTTCCCCATTTATTTATTTATTCAATCATTTTTATTTATATTAGAAGAAACTCATTGATAGTTATTTTATACTTTGGTTTATAATCCAATACTGCTTTAAATGTTTTGTTGCTCAAATTGTTTGAGCTTTGGCCATTGGGAGAACTTTCAGTTGGCTCCTGTGTCCCTTTGACATGCCAGATGGGCCATACTATTTGAATTATCTTGTTGATTTTCCCTTGCCAGACTGGAGAGGATTCTTTTCAAGGCTCACAGGGGCAGAACTAGAATCCAAATAGCCCTGGGATTCTTTGGGACCTAAGTCAGGTTTAAAAAATATAAACTGCTTGTATACCTCCACTTCTCCTCATAATACTCCTCAACATAGGAAGCTCTCAACAGCCCTCCTTCTATTACCAGACCTTTCTCAAATAATGATCTGATAAACCCAATCATATTCAGGCATAGCCAGGATTGAGCGCCATTGCATTTTCTCTCTTTGGATGATAGAATCTATTTCATTGAATGGATCTATTTAAACCCATAAGTGGAGACTGTCTCAGGCTATTGATGTCTCCCAGAGGTGGGTTAACATTTTAATATTTGCCTTTTCCAACCACTGGATAATACCAGAAATTTCATTACTAACAAGGAGAAAGTAGGCATAAAGGATGCTTCCATGTGCTGGTAACATTTCATTTCTCAAACTGAGTTGGTTATACAGTTTGTGAAAATAAATTGAACTGTATACCATTTTGATTTGTGCACTTTTCTGTATGTTCATTCTACTTCAATAAATTTCAACAACATAAAAGCAATGCCGGTGGAGCTGAAGGTAAACAGTCAAAATTAAACTGGTAGGAGTGTAATTGGAAATTATTTTTCTGGTGAAGAATTAATTTGTAATTGGTCTTAGATTGCAAACATTCATTGACCAAGCCATTCCTTTTTTAAACATTCCTTTCTAGAAATATTTCATGAATCCTAAGTAAATAATTATATGAGAAATTAAAAGAGAAATTTATATATAGATAGGTATATGTGCATTACATATGATACAGACACACATCTATACATAGATTCATCACAGTATAATTTATAAGAAGAAAATCTGAAAACATAATTTCTCACAATGGGGAATTATATTAAAAAATTGTAATGTAACTATAAAATGGAATGATACAAAGCTGTGTAAATCCATAGTTAGGGAAAAGAAACAGGTTAGAGGATAATATCATAGTATACAGAGTTATCATCCCATTTTCTAAAAAAGAAAAACAACATTTAGATGATGTACCAAAATGCTAACAGAGGTGACCACTGGATGATGTCAGTATAGGTAATTTATTTTATTTATTTTTTGGTTTCTAATGACCCCAAAATAAGTATTGGTTACATATATAAATAGAAAGATAAAAAGAAAGGTTTCTGTAAACTTAAGCCTGTGGTCGAATGATGGCAAATAAATGAGAATGAGAGTAAACAAAATCCAATACTTTGAATTTATTGGCTAGCATCATTATTTTCCATATTTTGCAAGGGCCTAAGACTGCAGGGCTGATATGCAAGAATAATCTAGGAAAGGTTAGTCCTACCGGAAAGTGGTCGTTTCCTCATTCCTAGGAACAGATTAGCTCTATTCAGGGATTCTCTTTCATTAAATTCTATTCTTAAATTGCTGGAATCAATTCTGGGTGGAATATATGGGTTAAAAGTTTAAGCAAATTTAAAGAGTGTTAATTCAAGAATACATGACCTGTGAAATAGAATATTAAGATATTAGTTCCTTTTAAAGTCTCTTTAAAAATTATGGTATTTCTTTAATATTTCTTTTTATACAAAGTTCTCTAAATTATGTCCTCTCTGGAATGTATAATTCTCTTCCCCACAAATAAAGATCTACTCAATGGAAAATGTTCCCCATGTACTGTTATATGCTCTCAATTCTAAACAATCTGCTTTAGAAGTTTCTAGTTGTATTTGTCTAATAAAAATTGATTTTAACATGTATATTTCCTTTATGTCTACTTCCCTATCCTGTTAAAATATATATTATGATATAAACTAGTTCTTAACAACTGCTTAGGAAGAAAAACATTAGTTCTTCTCTTCATCAGTTCTTTATGGTAAAGGGAGGAAAAGATTTGCATTCTATCATTGAAATCATGGTATTGTAGTAAATATTACATTTACTATAACTTGATCATATATTTGAAGAATAATGTTGGGCCACTTAGCTGATTTTATCATATACAACATTATCTGCATTCAAAGATTACTCTTAGACACTTCCTATCTTTCCTTACCAAACACAAGCACTACTTTCAGCTTCTTGGGGTATGTGTGTGTGTGTGTGTGTGTGTAAGCATGCAAATTAAAGTTTTTGTTGTACTTTATATCACAAGCACAAAGCATCTCTTTTTTTCTTTTCTGAAGAATAGTACATCTTTAGATGAGTAACCACAAGGTGGCAATATAGCACCGAAATCTACTAAATTAAAGCCCAGAATTTACCATCTCACTGTTCCAGTGAAGAAAATGGCAAAAAACACAAATAAGTAGCTTTATATTAGTCAAATATTCCTTTAAAATAAGGAAGCTTTTAATAAGGGTGTAGAGCACATGAAAAAGTGGTTCAATATATTCTGTGTATTTGTGTTTATTCTTCCTTTGACTTCAAAGTGTTTATGAAGCACATTGTATCAGCCAGGGACTTGGAGTACATACAAAGTCCTGTCACTCATGGATCTTAGCATTAGAAATTAAAATTACTATATATTTGTCACTGAGAAGTAGCTTCCTAATATCAACGAGAAGCAATTCTCTCTAGAGTGCAGGGAACTAATGCTCCCTAAAAGAGAACAAACCTGAACCTCAAAGGATGAAGATTGGCTCTGGCTTTTTTCGAGGCTCATGATTAAAGTTACCAACCCAGGAGTCCAGCACATGATCAACCTCATGAGTTCGATTACATATGTTCCTTCTACTTGAGCTCTCCAGATATGTGCTTGGATTTACAGAGCTGAAGAAAACAGATAAAATATTAATAGCCACTTTTCTGGAAAAGAGTCAGTTGGCTGTAGATTTATCTTGAGTATCTCACTTCTGTACTTTTAGGCGAGCTCTGAGGAGTATTAATTTTGTGTGGTGTTTGGACGTCCAGATCGTGCCGATATGCTGACTGAAAGGAAAGTATTGTCTTGACTTCTTCTTGGCACTGTAAGACATTCCACAAATTAAAGTGTGAAATACTATAAGAACTAGAGTGATAAATAATTCTGCAAATGTCTAATCCTCTATGTAGTCATGATTTTAAAATATTAAATTAAATTAAAATTTCAGGTATTGAGGTTACTAAAGTCTCCAGAAACATTTAGCATTTTGGTAATGTTACTTTTTGAAAAGACATCTAGTTTTTTTCCTATTTAAGATAAAAATTTCCCTTAAAATATCTAATAATGTAGATTTAATTTAAAATAACAAGAAAATTCTTGATGGCAGAAATTAGAGGCTATTCTTTTTTAGATTTAAGTTGCTCAAGGGGGAAAAATGAAGAAAGTATACATATCATTTAAAAATTTTTAAATATGCTCATTTTCCCAACATTTTCTCTCCTCAATTTTTTCCTCAAGCCAATATTCCTCCAGACAAAGGATGGATGGTAATTACTCATGCATGAGATGTTACTCCTCTTATGGCAGGACAAACAGGACTAAGAAATTACAGCACTCTTTTAAAAAATTTCCAGATCTTGCTTTAAGATACTTCTCAACCAGTACTCTAAATAGCTACTACATGCTTCCCTCTTTCTTGCCTTAGCACATGTAATGAGATAGATTATGATCTTACCTTAATTTGGTGACTTTCAGTTTGAGATTTAAATGGTAATGTGTGCAAAGAAGGGGGTAAGAAAATGGCAAAACAGATTAATAAGGAAATCCTCAATTTCACTAAGATTGAGAAAGTAATAAATTATATTATCTAACATTTACTGACTGCTTATTTTGTCACAGATATTGGGCCATAGCCTTCACATAAACTCAGTGTGAAGTGGGCAGTAATGTATGCCCATTTTATTGATGAGCAAGCTGAGGCTCAGAGAAGGTGAGAAGTAGGTCCTGTGTCATGTGGATAGTCTGGGGCAGAGGAAAAACCCAAACCCAAAGTCTAAGCTGGAGCACTTAACAACTACGTGATACTGCCTAATATTAATACTGAATATTTTATAAGCACTGACAACATGCCAGCATCTCACACACTTTACATGTATTGTTTCACTTTGTCCACCAACAACTCCAGGGGGAAGGTGAGACTATGGAAGAGACACTGACAAATCAAAAGGCTTCATTTTCTTATGAGACTTTCTTCAATATTCTGAAAAGTTTCTACATAACATAGAAACATCAACAAGAGACTTGAGAGAGGAAGCGTTTCTTGTCCCAGTAACTGTATTTCCATCAAGCTAGCCCAGGGATATAGAAAATATAGGAAATGATAATATAGATACATGTTCAAGGATGAATATTCTTTTAGCATTATTTATAACAATGGACCATATGTATAATTAAATGTCCAATAATAAGGAAATAGTTAATAATTTATGTAAGATAGACTTATGAAGCAATTAAATATTTTCAAAGAACAAATTATAGAAAGGTGATTATAATAAAAAGGAAAATAAAGAGGAAGATGCTAACTACTTATGGTACAATTCACATTTTTTCCAGATTTTTTCAGTCATGTAATAGATATATATTATTCATGCAATTAGGACAAATGAACCTGATTAATAAATGTATACCCTTCTTGCATAATCATTTCCTTTCCTGCCAGGACAATACCCCTAAAAATACACTGGTCTACCTCAGCCCCTGTTTTCTCATTTCTTGGATGCAAATAAAATTCTACAGATAATTCCTCTCAGAATCATCTACTTTTTCCTATTCTTGGGTGATTATTATCCCTATTACTTCACTTCTCCGGTAACTATCCATTCTCTCTAATCCATGGACACAAAATAATTAGACTGGTGCTTCTCAAACTTTGATGAGTCTATGACTATTTAATAGGTCTGAAGTGGGGCCCGAGATTCAACATTTCTAAAAACTTCCAAACAATGCTGAAACTGTGGTTTTCCCATCACACTTTAGTGGCAAGATAATAGTTCTTCCTGGAAACATCTCATGCCAATTTCCTGCTTCAGTGGCAACAATGGCTCTCCCCTGCCTTGTGCAGTGTTTCTCAGAATGAGATCAGCTGAAGGCCAGAATCATGTAAAGTTACTAAAAATGTATAATTTCTCTGCTCTGTCATAAAATCTGAAGTTTTTTTCCTTCTAGAGCTCAACAATATACATTGTTGTAAACCCCAAGATGACCTTAATGGATAATAAAGTTTGAAAATCTCTAATCTTTTGATTTAGATAGTCACATGTAACAGAGAGTGCTAGCAGCTATTTATCCAAAATTTGTTTCCCCCTCTTTTGGGACTTTCAGCTAGATGACATTATCAAACTGCCCTTGTGGTTAGGTATACCGATATGACTATATGTTAGCCAATAGTATGTGAGCAAAGTGGTCTCACTTATTTCTAGAACAAATCTTTTCAGAAACTATGTGCTTCCTTCCTATTTCATAAGCAAATGCAGATGACGATTAGGCCCTATGGAAAGGTGACTCACAAAATGGAAGGAACCTGTGTCCCTGAATGACCACTTGGCAAAGACACACTCACTGACAAGGAACATGTGCATTGGACTGTTAAATGAGTGATAAACAAACTTTCATATACTTCAGCCACAATTCATTTAGGGATGTATGATTATAGCAGTGTAGCCAGTTATAACTCATACACCATCTGATATGATTGGATTAAAATCTACCATCTTGCTAGTTGTTTTCTATTTGTTCCATCTGTTCTTGTTTTGTTTTCCCTCTTCTCCTTCTTCTTTTTTGTTGAGTATTTTTTTATAAAGCCACTTAATCTCTTATATTGGCTTTATGTAAACCTCTTCCTTAAATTGTTTGGTAGTTGCCTGAGTGCTAATAACATACATATTTAATTAATCATAATCTTCTTTCAAATAATATTGTACCATGTCACAGGTAGGATAAGGTCTTTACAACACTGTATTCCCAATTCATTTCACCCATCCTTTATGCTATCATTTCTCTACCTTTTGCTTTTACATAGGCTAAGCCCACACACACAAAAACACAGAAAAAGCTTCTCTTTTTGCTTTAGACAGTTATCTCTTAGAGCAATTAAAAATAAGGAAAAAAAACACCCGGTTTCACCTATATTTATTCCATTTCTGAGTTCTCAGAAGGAACTTGTCTACAATAAGAATAGCAGAAAGTCAAGTCCTGGTTTTTGGTAAACACTAACTTTTGGAGGTAGGAGGAGGAAGATAAGTTAGTGAATGAGATAAGCAGTTCAGGAGGAAGGACATCCAATGTCACAAACTAATGTAGAAAGTGTCTCTCTAAACACTTATTACCACAGTGTTGAATGCTGCAGATGTTTAAGGGACATGACAGCTGAGAAAATCCACTAGATTCATACCACTGACAAATTTTGAAAAGGGTCCTTTCAGCAGTGGCAAGTCAGGAGAAGGCTGACAAAAGATTTGAAAACAAATGCAGAGTTTACAGCCAAGTGTTTAAGAGATGAGTTTCAGGAAACCAACTCATGTTTGAGCTTGCTGTACAACTTACTAACTGTGCGTTCATGATCATTTTACTTTCTGTTCCCTCGACTGCAAAATGAGTATAACAGTACTGATTCACAAGCTTGTTGAGGATTCACTGAGATGGTTTGTGCATAGCACTATTACAGAATTTGGTACATAGATTGCATTTAATCAATAAATGCTGTCTTTATAAAAACATATGACAAGGATATAGAAGCAGGCAGAAAAGACATGGTGAAAAAATGAAGAGGAGAGCTGGGCAAAATCTATGATAAGGTGGAAGGGGTGGTTGGGCAATGGATGGGTGTGAGAGTGGTACAGTGATGTGATTGGGATCACTGGTGCTGGTCTGTGAGGGGGAATAGTGAGAGGGTTGGGTTGGACTATCCATGGAACTGAGGGGAGGGTTGGAGGAAGAAGCAGGTGAATTCTGGGGATTCGCAGGTCTGTGGTTAAAATTACAATGTTGGGAATGTTCTTTTGGAAGATATGGCAGGGGAGGGTTACTGGTATAGGGCATTGGGTGGGGGGTTATACAGGACAGCGTATCTGGGGCAGGCTTCTGTGGTATATGAAAGTGTTCATCTTGTCTTAGTGTGTTATATCTGTGGGTGGAGACCAACACAATAAACAAGAAAATAGTAAACTCTCATCCTGAGGAGTCCTGCTATGTTCTCAATTAGAGGGACAAGAATCCCTCAAGAGCATAGGCAGTGCCCAATAAAAGAAAACAGACCAATATGTCAAGCCTTCTATATTATTGCAAGTAACTATGAATCTTATTCTTCAAAAATTGAAACTTAGTGGTTACCATAGGTTCCAAGGAGAGGAAGAGGGAAGAATAGAATAGATGGAACATAGGGCATTTTTAGTGTACTGGAATTGTTCTGCATTATCTTGCAATAATGGATACAGGTCATTTTAAATTTCATCAGAATCTATAAAAGCGTATGGTCCAAAAGGAAAGCCATAATGTAAACCACTGACCATGGTTAGTAGGAATGTTTCAATATTTGTACATCAATTGTAATAAAATGTACCATCCACATGTAAAAGTCTATTAATAGGGCAGAGTGGAAAAGGGGGAGGGCATTTGGTATATGGGAATCCCCTATATTTTCTATGTGACTTTTCTGTAACCTAAAGCTTTTTTGAAGATAAAATGGAACAAATAAGACACTGGGGGAATATACAGAAGAAATTGTCACTGTACATACAACAGATCTTACAGTGATGAAAGACACAATGTCTAAAATATTTTTATATTATTTCAAGTTTTAAAAAAATTTTTGTATTTTATTATTTTTTAAACTATTATTTTATTTTCTTATTAATTTTATTTGGATATTTTGCTGGCTTCATTTTTAAAGAGGTTTTGGATCACAGAAAGGTCACAACTGTGGCAGAGGAGGATCACTGGTGTGGGGTGTCGGTGACGGAGTGATGTGTGAGGAAGGGTGCACCTGGGACATGCCTCTAAGGCATATGAATACGTTCAAGTGTTCATGGGGCATTGTCTCGGTGGTAGAGACCCACACAATAACTGAAAGAATATTGAATTCTCATCCTGAAGAGTTCTGCTACATTCTCTAATAGAATGGCAAGAATCCCCCCAAGCATAAGGGCTGTGCCTAGTAAAGGAAGACAGACCATTACACCTGGCCCTTGATACTGATGATTGTACTTATGAAACTTTTCTTGTGAAATTGAAACTTAGCCTAGTACTATATACTGCCTAAGAGTTACCTCCTGAAAGCTTCCTTGTGGCTCAAATGTCACCTCTCTCTAAGCCAAACTCAGCATATAAATGCACTACCTTTCCTCTGGTGTGGAACAAATGACTCCCAGGGATGAGCTTCCCTGGTACGTGCGATTATTACCAAGTGCCAACTAGCAATGCATCTGGAAAAAGACCTTGACCAAAAAGGGGAAATATTAAATACAAATGAGTTTTTATGGATAAGAGATTTCAAAGTGAGTTGGGAATTCATTCCAGAGATTACACTTCTGCACATTTCAGCAGGATCTCATTGACTGCCACAGTAAATGGTGTCTCAAACAGCAGGGCTCCTGAGGGCTCTGGAGACATCCAAACACTATAAGCAGGGGAGACAAGCTCAGGAATTCAGCACCCTGTCAGTAGGCCTTACTGGGGAATTTATGTTCCCCAGTGTAACAGACTTAGACTCATTTATAGTTTCCCTACACATGGCTCTTCTGCCCCTTTTATTTGAACCTATAATTAGCACTATACTTGTTAAATATATGTCCCAGAGACTTAAATCTTTGGCCTGTTCATGTTCCAGTTGAGCCCTGAATCTCAGCAGAGTTCAACACCTACTCTCCAGTTCACTGGACGCACCCCAGACAACTAAGGAGGATATGATAATGGAAAACACCCATCCCAAGGAACAGAGAGTGTCTGCAATGGCAAACAACATCGTTCCATCATCTGCCCCATGGTACCTAAGCCCCTTCTTAATTAGAAATCCTCATTATTGGGGAATGAGCAATGGACTAAAGTAGACATTATTATTCTATTGTAGACTTATTATTACTCTAGCAATGGAAGAACTAAAATCATTGATATAAAAGCAGTGGCCACCAGAGGTTCTGATGGAGGGAGAGGGAAGAATAAGTATAATATGGGGGCATTTTCAGGACATTGGAATTGTCCTGCATGACATTTCAATGATAGATACAGGCCATTATATATTTTGTCATAATGTACAAAATTGGGGAGGATAGAGTGCAAACTATAATGTAAACTATAGTCCATAGTTAGTAGCAACGCTTAAATATGTGTTCATCAATTGTAACAAATGTACCACACTAATAAAGGGTGTTGTTAATGTGGGAAAGTGTGGGAGGGGGAGGGTGGGCATATGGGAATCCCCTATGTTTTTTATGTAGCATTTATGTAATCTAAAGTTTCTTTAAAAATAAAAATTAAAAATTAAAAAAGTAAAAAATAAATAAAAATTCAGTCTCCCCC
>JAQZBX010000090.1:0-116981 GCA_029593785.1 Cabassous unicinctus | reverse complement strand
ACATAGAGAAAAATGATAGAGAAAAAAATCTTGTAGAGGTGGGGATGGGGGTGGAATTAGGGCAGATATGGGGAGGTGAGCCAGGAAACTGATAGGAAAAAACTGTCCTTTGAGGTAGGACAAAAGGAAGGGACAGACAGAGGTACAGAGATATTTTAAAGGAATAAGGACAATGAAGCATCTGATGAAAATAAATTGCCAATCATCTCAGAAATAGAGTAATTGACTTCATCTGCTGAGAGTCCAGGAAAGTGTCAGTAATCTCATTTCTAGCTCCCTGACAACTGCTTCTCTCAGACCCTGTCCCATCCTGGTCTCACTATACTCCTCAGTGTCCACACAGGGCATGGACAGAAATAATGGTAATGGGGCTGATGAGGAGGGGAAAGTGGGGGCATATCAATAAATCACACCATATAAACTATGTTCATAAAGGTAGAGCTCACCGTTTGTTTTTCACACAAATTGGAAAATCACAGATTTTTACAACTGTATGATTTAGTCAAAATCCTTTACGTGATTCCTTATTTAGAAAGAAATAAGTCCCCAGAGCTCTTAGGGAGTTGGCCCAAGGTCACAGAGATAGTCAGTTACAGAGATGGATAGAACACTTAGGCCTTCCTGTTTCTGGAATTTCCTTGGTAGGGAGTTAGGTTATTTCCAGCACCAAAAAGAATGCCAGTAGGAGGCCTATCTAATATTGTGAAAATACAATTATATATGTTTTCTGAAAGATTTATTTATTTATTTATTTTTACTTTTATCCATTTTTACCACCCCCCCTCCCGCCCCCGTTTTTGCTGTTTTTGTGTCCATTCACTGGGCAATTCTCTGTCTCTGTTTCCTGCCCTCTCTTCTCATCCTTCTCCTCCTGTCTTCACCAGGATTTGATCCTGCGAAACTTCGATGTGGGAGAGAGGCTTTCTGCCACCTGTACCACCTTAGTTCCTGGTTTTTCAGCACATCCCGTCTTGGCTTTCCCTTGTGTCACTCTCTTGTTACATCATCATCTTGCTGCGTAGCTCTGCAGGCCCTGGCAGCACACACACTTGCGGGGTTTGGTGGCCTGTGGGCCTTCTGTATTTTTCTTTATTTTACCAGGAGGTCCCGGGGATCGAACCCAGGTCCCTCCATATGGGAGACAGTTGCCCAACATTTGAGCCACATCCGCCTCCCCCCTAATTAAATATTAATAAGTAAAAAAAGGAAACTGAAAGAAAAAGCATTGAAAACACAGTGGTGTTGACAAGGAATGAACCAATACTCACAAACCATTGTGAGAATGTGAAGATCAAGCTATTGAATAAAATCAAAGCAGCAAACAATATATATCTAACTTCATGTTGGCAGAAACCTAACTCAGTTTTACTTCATTAGACCCTCAGTATTTTGCATATTACCTGGAATATAAATTTATATTCAAATATTTTTTAAAAAATTGTTGAACAAATAATATGCATAGAACAATAATTCATGCAAAATCAAGAAATGGGTTCAGGTTGACTAAGCATGGTAATACACGAACTTCATGCATTTCAATTGAAAGCATAGCACTATGTATTAAGGATATGAAGATAAATGAAATATTTTAGTGATCATTACCTATGTTTTCTCCCTAAACTTCCTCTAGGAAGTAGCTTTTCTTAAAGATGGGTTTTTAGAGAGTTGTTTGTTTGATTGCTGGGTCTCTATTAATTCTGGCTACAGCTGACTGGACCTAAACTGAGTCAGTCTTCTCTCCAGAATTTGGAATAGAGACAAAGAATTCATCTTTCCTAGTGGTGAGATGTTTAGCATCTGAGCTATGGGTAGATGTGTTTATCCATGAGCAATGGAGAGTAGAAAAACTCAGTCTGTAGTAAGAAGGAATACATAAAATAGTTGAATCAGAGAAACACACCCTTAATGCCTGACAGCTTTCAGTTCTTCTTGAGGTCCAACTTCATTCCCCCCACCCTTTGATTTTTAACTAGTGTTGAATGAGAGTTAAGTGCTTTAAACTATACAATAATCCAAAGTAGTAAGTACTAGTGTTATCCTTCTCATTTTATAAATGAGGAAACTTAGGCACAGAATATTTATTGCAACATGCATAACATAGCATATTTGATAAGAGGGGAATCTGAGATTCAAAATCAGGTGGTTCTAAATCTGTTCCTGACCTGAATTTATATTTCCTCTCAGCGGTTTCCATGAGACATCACAGTATCTTCAAAATAAAGTCACCTTTTTGCTTAAGTTTCCTTGAGTTAGTTATCAGGAATAGTAACTAACAACCACCATCAAGTTAATGATGTTGCAAAAAAGATATTCAAAAATACAAAGAACTATAATACAAAGTGGAATGCTGTTGTTATGAGAATTATAAAAAACAACTGTTTAGAAATATCAATGACATAGTTTATGTATTTTATAGTGGATCAAGTAATGGCATGGAGAGCAAGAAGAGGCTTGATGAATAGTATGGTTCTGAATTGGGCCTTGAACGATGTTGGAGGCAAGGAGGAGGGGAATGGGAAGGAAGATATATTCTACAAAGAAGGAGGAGTTTGAGAAAAGACATATATGATGAATAGGCTATGCATTTTAATGAGACTTATTGTAGAGGCTGTTGGAGTATCAATGGGAATATAGTGTCTAATCATGTTAGTCCATGAATGCCTTACTAAATGGTATGAACTTTATTCTCTAAAATTAAAGACCCATTTAAGGTTTATGAATAAGCATACTGTAGCAGTTTGATATTGTTTATGAATTCCAAAAAAGATATTTGATTATGTTTGTAAACTGGTCTGTTTTTCTGGGCATGATACCCTTTGATTGTATTAGATTCAGCTGAGATGTTTTTGATTAAATTATGTGATTAGGGCTTTGATTCAACCACATCATTAGAGTTCGACTCAGGCTCTGATAAAACAGACTCTCACATGGAAGTAGACACACAAAGGAGAAGAACATAGAGGAATAGAGATGGCTCCACAGACACAGCAGAGGATCCAGGAAGAGAAATGAGCCTGACAGTCTACAGCTGACTTTGTGAAGAGAACAGAGCAGCTTAACCCAGAAAGAAACGAGCCCCAGGGAGAGAGACAAGCCTTATGCTAACCTACAGCTGAGATCAGAAGAAGCTGGGACCACAAAGCCTTAAGAGGAAGAAGGAAGGCTGAACCCTCACAGACATCGCCTGCCATTTTGCTTCAACATGTGGCCAATGACTTTGGGTGAACAAATACCTCTTATGGTACCTTGAGTTGGACTCCTTAGGTAGGGCCTTGTGATAGTAAGCTTCTATCCCAAATAAATACCCTTTATAAAGGCCAACAGAATTCTGGCACTTTGCATCAGCACCCTTTTGGCTGACTAATACACATCAAATCATCAGAATTTTCTGTTTTGTTCATATTTCACTAGCAAGGGAACAATAGCTGAGATGGATAGAAAGCTGAGGAATATATAAGTGGAGACAGCAGTTAGAAAATGACTGCAATTGATCAAGTTAATGGTGATGAGGCAGAAGGAAAAATGACTGTGTGTTAAGGAAAAAATTTGAGGTAAATTTAAGAGGTAAAATAGTGTCTTAATGAATGAAGAATGATGGCAAGAAGAGGTAGAATTAAGGTAAGCATTTTGATTTCTAGATCATCAAATGACTAAATGGGGAAGATAAATCATTCACTGGAGTGGGAGATAGAATCAACTCTAGTGAAAGGTGAAGTGGCTTTCTTGAAAATCGTTATAGACAGAAAACTTGGCATTTACCACATGATGTTTCTTAAAGCATTCCTGACTGTTCAAAACTAACATTAATTTGTTTCTTCCATTCTATAACCATTTCCACTTGCTCATTTGCATCTGGGATAATTTCACGGATCTGGTAATGCTCACATTCACGGATAAGCATTCTTATAACCCAAAGCACGGGTCTCCATTGAGCAGTAAAATAATTTCAAAAGGACATGACAATTGCTTGGTGCTTCCTTGGTCTCTGAGAATAGCCTAAGGCTCCCTGTTTTGGCTGAGTTCCCAAGCAGGGTTGGAAGTAATGAGTGATAAAAATTCCAATAGGTTTACGGTGTAGGCTGGAGGGATCACAAACCTTTTGGAATCTCCTCATCCAGCTGGCAGGGATGCCAGAGTAGCAGGGCCTGAGTGAGGGGCCTGGCACATGATACTCAAGCCATTCTCACAAATAATAGGACACTCAGACCTGGCACATAAAGCAACCAACATTTTTCGAAGAAGGGCTGAGAGAGTGGTGGTGGACATGAAGGGTCTAGGATCATGACCAGGAAGCTGCAAAGAGTATGGGCCATCAACCATAGACCATGGTTGGTGTAATAGTACAAGAGCAAAGGCTGAGCAGACTGAATAGCAGCATTTCAGTGGAGACAAGGGAGGACAAAGATTGCTATCAGACTAGGTGCCTATCCCCATGAATTCCAGGATGATACTTAAACCCCATTCAAACTTAGCTCACTTATAGAAAGAAGAGAAAAAGATGACCAGAAGAAAATTGAGACACTGTGTTTTAAATGAGAAGTGAATGAGCTAATTTATACATATACTCAACCATCTATTAGAAGACATATTTTGGAGCATTTAAATTGCAACATTCATTAAACTTGACATTGTTATATATTTACGTTGATATAGCATATTATTACATATGCTAAAACTTTAAAATATTTTGTGATATTATTTCACTGTATGAATATTACCACTCACATCCTTGCTCAGTTCAAAAAGCTCAAAGTCAACTTGATTTCTAAATAACTTACCAAGGACCTTGCTAACTCTCTAAACATGATATTGACCCAAATAATACAAGATATTTATAGTAGAAATGATATTAAATTTTCTAAGCAGTAAGTACTACTTGAAAGAAGAGAGAGGCTGAGCACAAATGAAATTGGAATAGGTTTTTCTACCACCAGTCCAGTTGAAGCCAGTTATTCAAAGAGATTAGGAAAACAAAAGTAGGTACAATTTTAGTTAACTATATAGGAGATGAAGCAGGTTTGAGGCAAACCAATGTATCTGGAAAGCATGATGCAATCAATGGTTGAGGCAGTTGTCGGTATTTATCTTGGAAAAGACACAAATGTGGAGGATAGATGTAGTCACATAGTTGAAGATTATTATGTAGTCAAGTAAGTAGACATATGCTGCGTGATTCCAGAGGAAAATAGATGGAGGTAGATTTGGGTTGATTATGAGGAAAGACTCTCTAGCCATTTACTGCTTCCCAATCTTAAATGGGTTGGCTCTCAAAATAATGATCTCCCTGCCACTGAAAGTATTTAAAGACAATCTAAAGGTTGTACAAGGAGTCCCAGCACTAAGTGAAAAGCCATTGACTTTGTTGGCCTCTAGGATTTCATCCAATTTTAAGACTTTCTCTAAATGTCTGGGAAATTGAGCTTGCTCAATCACATCAAATTCTGTCATAATGTTGTAAACATAGGCAAAGTGCAATTAAGATGTTGAGGGTTTCTGGTACTGTCATTTGGTGCAACACTATTACTGTGGTAGGTACATTCTTTGGCAGCTGAAGATTTCAGAGGCAAATCCTAAGCAAGGACTCGGTGCCTTTTTGGGAAGGCTATATGCACGTAAACCTCCAGATGTCATACAATTGCAATGCCCAATGTTAATTGCCAAGTAAAAGTCATATAAAACATATTTTTAAAAGAAAAACACTTGTTGAAGATTCTTCTGTGGGATGCCAAATCCACACATATTTGGTATTTGTAGCAAAGCTGCCAAACACCACTGGTCTTAAAAAGCTTCAACGTGATCTGTAACATATTTCAGGATTTTAAAAAAATCCTTAATAGTTTCAAGCTCCTAAAATTCAATGTTACCATTAGTTAAGAATCAACACAAATTTTAAAAAATAGGGATATTTAGATCTGAGTCAAATGAGACTCTTATTTCCCTCAGTAGCAGATAATTCTCTGGAGAAAAATATCACATATGAGGTATGCAGGAAAATATACCAAACATGAGTAATGGACAAAACCGGATTAATATGGTCAAGATATCCTATCTGGTCAAGAATATAGGTTACTCTCCTCAACTTTCACAGTGGATGTGAAAGGTTCCATCTGCTCCTCTGATTCCCTATGATAATCAAATATTTGTTTGCTTTGAGAGCTCTTCCTTGTCTGTTCCTTTTCTGTATCAGAGGAACTGATCCTTGCAGGCTGCGTTGCCCAAGCTTCCATTTCAGCTGGATTACTGTTGGGTTTAGTCTGGGCTGGTGGGTGGGAGAAGCCAGAATATTTCTTGCTGTCTGACTACTTTGTTGGCATCTCCAGCAGAGCGGGTGTTTCCTCTGTGGCTCCACCTCTCTGTTGACCACAAGCAGGCCCACCATGATTCCAGCTCCCTCAGGTGATTCTGGATATTGGGCTCCAGTAACATTGTCCTCTCCCTTTGTCCATTCAGCCTAGGGGCCTCACTGCTGTTGCCAGTGCTGGCTTCACACTGTGGCTAATAACCATGAATGTCATCTAAAGAGAGAGGTATTCAGGGCACATAACCTAAGGAGGCAATCTCTATCAGGGCCTTCCAAGTGAAGGGTCAGCACCTGAGAGCAAGCGCCTCTTAAATTTGATGCCCTGTGTGCTGGCTTGCTTCATCTTAATCTTAATCCAAACCCTGTTAATATCTGGGTTGCTTCACTGTCCAATGTTTAGTTTTATAGTTCTCTTATCACCTGTGTAAATAATGCCTATTCAATTCTTGTTTTGTCTCCAATTTGATGGCTGAAACCTGACAAATCCCCATGGTCTCTCCAAGTATTTGAACTTTGCTAAATTGTCTTCTATCTAGCCCTTGTCAAAGGCAGGCAGAGGGAAGTGAAATTCAAGGAAGACACTTAAGGAACATGCTGCCCATCCTCTTCTAAATATCTAAATCCTATCTTTACATCAATTTAGTTCACCAGAAAGGCCTATATTGGGTCTCAGTATCTCAGACTTCTGCAGACATAGTTTCATTGAATCCTATTTTGAAGTTATTCTGTTGATATTTGTTGATGATCCTTATAAAAATAAAATAAAATAAAATCATAGGAAGGAGATTTTTTTTACATTCATCCTATTTAAAAAAAAATCCCTGCTTGAAACACTGTCCATTAATTTTACTATATTATATCCTGTTTTAATCAAGACAAGTAGGTTGAATCATTTAAGCCAAAAGAAAGGGCAGAAATGTATTGGTTTACAAAACTGGGCTGTGGAAAGCGTTTGGTGAAGGTGATCTGGGATAAACTGGAACCAGTCACTCTAACACTATTCTCTCTATCTCTGCCTCTCTGTCCCCCCAGTCCTGTATCATTCCTTGTCTCTGTGTTTTGGCTTTATACTTTCATGTCTGACATGTCCAAAGGGGTTTTATACAAGAAAAGAAGTTTTAAAAAGAAAAGAAAGCTCCTTATCATGAACTCCAGCCAGAAAACTCCTGAGGAAGGTATTCTCATTGACCCACTGTGAGTCATATGTCCCTCCCTGGTCAATTATTCTAACATGTGCACTAGAGCACAAAGATTGCCTGAGCTGGGGTCCTGAGTTCAGCCTTACAGCTAGGAGCTGATGTGTGTGGGCAGGGGCAGGAGGGGTGGCAATTTCCAGGCCTTCATAAGAATCAAATAGAGTGGTAGAGGAATAGTTTCTTAGAATAAGACAGATGTTATTTTGAGCACAACAAATAAAATATTCACTAGGTGCCTATTGTAGAGGCTACTCAATATATTTGATTTAAAGGCCCAATACCACAAAATGATTAATTAACATTAAGCTATCATATGTATCTTTAAGTTCTGCTTTTAGGAAACTTAAAACAATGTTTAATGCTAGATAGTGGCAACTGATTCATCCCATAATTGAACAGATATTTATTGAGTTCCTACATTTTTCTGGATGTCAGGTATACAAACAGTGGAAAATAAAGCATACAAAATCTGTGCTCTCATGGAGCCAACTTTCTAGTGGGGGCAGAAAAAGAGTCTCTCTCTCTTGATCTCTATCTCTGTATCTATTGCTGATGAAGGTTAAGCAACGTGGTAATAACAATGATGCAGGATGCAGGAAAGCAAGTAAAATGGGGAGAGATGCTAATTTAGACCATTCTGTCAAGGAGCACTGCTCTGATAAAGGGGCACGTATCTGAAGTAACAGTGTTTTAGGCAAAATGAACACGGTCAGAACAAGTGCCTTGAGAAGGGAAGATGTTTGTTATGTTTAAAGAGTAGTAAACAGGCCCCTGTAAGTTGGACAAAGGGAGCCAGAGAAACAGAGATGAAAATAAGATCAGACACATAGCAGAGCCATATTTTGTGAACTAGTATTTTATAATCAGGTCCCTATCATTAGTGCATCAGTTTGGAACCCAACTAGCTTTTCTTCAATGTTATAGAATAAAATAGAAAAGATCTATGTGTACTGCACTCTCTTCCATATGACAAAGTACTTTGTTGTTTGATAGGCCACAATGATTTGGATAAGTAATCTACAACATACTTAGGAGGATGTTATGAGTGAAAACTCATATAAGGTATTAAATTCTTTAGGGTCATATTTATGCTTTCACATCAATTAAAATGGTTACTTAAATGAAAATCTCTTGTAATTGATTATGGGAAATTTCAGTTTGTTACTGGCAATACAATGTGAATTTCAAAGAAGTCTACTAGTTGAACAAGTTGTAATTTGACAGTACAACTTCTTCTCTCAAAATTACTGTGGAATGAAAGCTCTCAGGAGAGCACTTCTTTTAATGTAAGCTAAAGAATAAATCTTGCAATCATCCAATATTCCTTAATTATTCATTGCAGACAAGGAATAGCATGCTAATATATTTAAGGTAATGTCTTAGATTAAAAAAAGCTTATAATATAATAGAAAAGATATGATGTATATGGAAATACTCAATATAAAAGAGAAGCTGTGATAAGTGTTACTTCAGGTCTGTAGTAGATTGAATTATGCACCCAGTATTAGTCAGACAAAGGGGTGCTGATGCAAAATATCAGAAATCTGATGGCATTTATATAGGGTATTTATTTGTGGTAGAAGCTTACAGTTACCAGGCAATAAAGTATAAGTTACTTCCCTCACCAAAGTCTATTGCCACATGTTGGAGCAAGATGGCTGCGATGTTTGCCAGGGTTCATGCTTCCTGGGTTTCTCTTTTCCCAGGGCTCATTTCTCACTGGGCTCAGCTACTCTGCTTTCTCCACAAGGCTAACTGTAGACTATCAGGCGAATGGCTCTGTCTCTCTCCCGAGGCCTCTGCTTGTGTTTAATGGAAACGTCTCTCCTTCCTCACGCATCTGCCTCTCTGTGTGTTTACTTCCAGTGCTCCAGGATCAAACCTCCAACTAACTCCCGTGCCTTGTCATTTTCTCTGTGAGTCCCCGCCCACCAAGGTGGCAGGGATGCAACATCCTACTGACGTGGTCCAATCAAAGCCTTAATCATTATTTAATCAAGTAAAAATGAAACCTCTGAATCCAGTGTAATCTAATATGCCCAGAAAGACAGACCAGTTTACAAACATAATCCAATATCTATTTTTGGACTTCATAAACAGTATCACACTGCTACACACTCTGACATAGACATGTTCTTAATCTTAATTCTCTTTCCTGTAGGTGTGAAACCATTATATGTAGCACCTCTTGAAGATGTTATTTTAGTTAAATGAGGGTGGATGCTAATCTAGATTACTAGGAATCTTATAAAGATAACCAGAAGTGGAAAGTCACAGAAGTGGAAAAGGGAGAGGACATCACCGTAGGACATGAGGCTGAGAGGCAAGCTAAGGAACTTCAAGGATTGTGATAAATCAGCACCATAACACTATGGAACACATGAGGAAGCAAGCCTTTTAGACTTCGAAACCATGACACAATAAATTCCCATTATTTAAGCCAACTCGTTGTGTTATATTTGTCATAGCAGCCTGGCAAACTAAGACAAGGTCAATTAGGAAAATTACAAGAGTCCAAGGGAAAAGGGAATTATTTCAGGATGGTTTAATCAAGGCAGGTTTCATGAAGACATGGCATTTGAACTGGCCTTGAAAAGTAGGAAGATTCTTCAAGTAGAGGCTGAGGCTTAGAGAGCAGTCCTTAAAAATGAAATAAAAACAATGCCTATAACTGAATTGGTTAATAGCCATTTCTTGTTTACTGGCATTTTACATTAGCCCTGAAATAATGCTAGATCCCCACTGCTCCATAACACAATTTGATATAAGTATCCCCAAATATTAACCATTCATTAATTATTAAAACATATTTCAGTGAATTCAATTTAAAAGTCATAGTGGGGAATATAAACAAGTCTAGCTGCTATACAGAATGGATTTTATGATAACATTATGTATATACACATGTACATATATATTTAATTTTACTAAAATGCTATATTATTGGATATGTTTAGGTTATCTATAGATAGATTTACAGATATATTTGTATATCTATATGTCGTGTGTGTGTGCATTTTAACATTATCATGTAGGAGGCTCATTAATTTAGAATTCTCATTTTCAGGGAATCTTCTTTAGATCTAATGTCTACAGTACATCTGTAAATACTATCACATATCTTAATAGAAATATATCTGGCCAGGACCTAATCTTCTATCTATTACTCACATCTCACATGTAGGGAAGGAAATTTACATCAAAATTTGTGATCCATCTAATAATACATACTTGCCTCTGTAATACATAGCCATACTTTAAAAATTTTACAAAGACTGAATTCTCCCAGGCAGCATATCTCACTAAGGACAACAAAAATTCAAAACTTTACACAAAATTAAATACAACATAGTATTTAACATGCAAAAGTGCTATTTAACATTCAAAAAGTGCTATTACTTATTTCAATGAATATTACATCAAAAATATTATTTTCAAGTTGGTATTTGGCTCTAAACTGAATCATTTGTATGTACAAACAACTTTTAATTTTCACTTTACTTGGAGCAAATGATAGACAATTGAAATTCATAGGAATCATTAAAGTTTAAATTTAACTATGTTTTTGACTCTTTTCATCAACCACATCTTTATAAACATTACTTAAAACCAGACAAGGTCCAGGGACACAAACACAGGATCACTGGCTTTTGGCTTTGTTTTCTGCTCTTTACTAACTGGATATTTAACTTTGGAAATGTCACTTTACTTCTTTGGGTGCCAGTTTCCACATTTGAAAAGTAAGGAATTGAAGGAGTTCCCTTCAAAGACTTATGTTTAGAGTCTATAAAAATATTCTAAAAAAAGGAAGAATGGAATTCATGCTTGCTCTCCTAATTATACATGAAATGAGAGCTAAGCTTAAGAGCATTTTATAAAGGCTTAGTAAAATGGCTTCAAGGTGCCAATATTTACAACTGCCAAATATTTTTAGCGTACATTTATTAAAGAGTTTTGCAAATGATAGACATGATGTGTTTTGATTAAATGAATATATGTTGTGTTTCAGATATATTATTCTACTGATAAAAATATGAAAGTAAAATGCATATTCAACATAAAGAGAACATTTTATTGTGCAATAAATCTTTGAAATTTTCAGTATAAAAATATAGCATCCTCTAAATCACAGTTTTAAATGTTTTGAAAGTCACAGACTCCTCTGAGAACCTGAAGAAAACTTTATATCCTTTTCCTAGAAAAATTTCCAGACACATTCACAAATGTGTATATTAATCTGACACATGGACAGAACACTTTTCTAAAAGAAATCTATTGAATTCACTTAATTGTAGCTCTTACCCAAAGAGGAGAAAATATTCTACTCTTACTTGTATGTTCTGAAGTAAATGTATCTCAATATTTTTGTGCCAGCAATTATTGGTTAACCCAGTAATTTCTGAAATTTCACATGAAGATAAGTTTTAATGTCAATATTCTTTATTTACCATTACAACACTAGTAACAGTTAATCATTTGTATGCACAAATGAAGTTAAATAGGAAATCTCTATGAGACATATAAATATAAGACATTATATGCTCTCATGAGAAACAACTTGTGTTCTATTAAGACTTTTGCCCTTTTGGTGCTACTTACTACAAGATTTGGAGACAAAATAGTTTAACTCTATGTCTTGAAAATGAAAATCCAAAAAGATAAAAATAAAAGTCCTCAATTTGTAGAATCTATTCAGTGGTATTTTATTGGCAAGCCTTGTAAACATCCCTAAAATAATGATCCATTATATTTTTTTATGTCATCTAGACATTATTTTAAGGCAGTAAAGTTTTTCCTTTTTAAAGAGTGAATCGTTTTTTGGAGAGTCAAAAGAAGAACATGTGGAACACATTCTTTAGCTTTCTAAAATCTCCAACTGTGAATGAAACATGTATAGTACTTTGAAATATTTTTGAAGAATGAAACAAGAAAGACAAATCACATTGTAACTCTCCAAATAAAATCATCTTATAACCACCAAATTCTACTGATATAAAAAAGGGTTGGTTAGTTTTTGAATGTCTGCTAATCAATTGTGGGGAGGAGTACATTCACCTAGACGAACATATTACTAATTTTGAAGTATACAGTAAGTGTTAGGCAGAATGGTAAAAACAAACATAGGTAAGAACAAGAATTTAATTTGTTACTTCATGTTACAGTGATGAACAAATTCACTTATCAAAAACTGACTTGTATCGGTATTTTATTTAAAATTAAAATCACCACTCAAACAAGTGAAGGTAACCATAATTTCCTTAGAACTTAAAATACATAGCACCATAAAATTAGAAAAACATATCTAAAAAGTTAACAGTTTACATGTAAGTGTAGGTACACTGGATTTAACTATTTGGAATGAAATAAACTGAAGAAGTATTCGAAGAATTCATTTTAAAAAAATTGGTCAGTCTTACTGTCTCCAAATACACAGCAGCACAGAACTATCCAGAAACACATTACTAATGGAATCAACAATAATACCTGATTTGGAGTGATAGACGTTAAATAGCAGCCAAACCAAATAAGAACATAATTCAGGCTTGCTGTTTATTAATATGTCAGAAGGCGTATATGATTCTTTATGAGCCATATGAATGACGCCCCTGCCAAATACAGCAAATCAAGACCACACAATCTTTTGATTCCATTAGATTTGTCACAGAAAGGTGTGATTATAAGGTCTTGGGCCATACGAAAGCAAACCGGTAAAAAATGAGAGATAACCAAAAAGGAAGCGTGCATAAAATAAAAGATGTGATAAGAAAAACGGCCTTGCTTCTCTACGCATTTTTTTCTAAAACATGAGTTAATTCTTGACTAAATGCTGCCATCTGCTCCCTTGGAACCTGTTTTCCTCAAAACTCTCACGATTATTTGCTACAACTTCATAGAAAATCGTTTCCTCCCTTCCTATGCTGATATTCTCACCTCTTAAATCTCTGTGTTTTCGGCGTCTCTCAATATATTCTATCTTAACTCCCCCTTCAGTTTCAATATCTCCAGAGACATCCCCTACCCCATCACACATTTACCGTCCACCCCTGAATTTAGAATAATAATTACATGATTTCAGTTTCACGTAGATATTTTATAACACAACCAATTCATCTTGTGCCAATAGAATCTTATTAATCTAGAGCATGGAAATGATGAGCGAAAATGCCAGCCTTCTTTACCTTTGTTTGATTATTTTGAATAGCACCTATGTTCAAGTTGATTATACGCTCTTCCAAAGTGTAGGCATGTCTCAGATAAAAGTGTTTTCTAGATCTTATATTACTGCCATACATTTCAGCTGATAGGCTTCCCGGGAGTTCTTAGCTACAGAATGTGTAGACAAAACACTGACTCCATCATAACCCAAAACACTGTTTATGGAAAGGAAAATCGGGCATGGAAGGCATAAAGAATTTCTTCTCCCAATTGGAACAATAAGTGTGGTCAAAATTCACACAGAAATTATATTCAGTTTGGGGCATTTAAAGTCCACACAACCTTTATTTGAGAAGAGAAATAATGGATGAACGGGAAAAGTAGCCCTTATACTGTGAAAAATTGTACAGCTATATTGAAGTGAATGGAAAAAAGAACAGTAATAATTAATAATTTATCATTTACATTTATGCCTTGGTTTGATTGCTTTAGAACTCTCTATTAAAGGGAAAATTATAAAAGAGTTAAGTCTCTAAGATACACAAAATTTCAAAGAATTCCTGTAAGACAGTAAAACATATTCTAATATACATTTTAAAATAAAACAATGGAAACAGACAGTTTGATCTGAAACACTAGTGCAACTGAAGACTTTCAAGAATCTCAAACAAAATACCTACTTTATTTTATTTTATTTTTCTAAATCTAGGAAACCCGAGGCACCTTTCCAGATGGAATAATCACTGAAATAAAGTGAGCTTTGTCTTTAGTTCTGTTTCTAATTGAGCTGTTCTTTTTTCTACTCTGCTTTCCTGAGAGAACACTTGGGATATACTTTCAGGATAAAATATTTCCAAGCCTTTTTGAATGTTGTGAGTCTCACCTCAAGGGCAATACTCTGCATGTAGAGGATCATTTTTAAAAAACGAGAATACAACACAGGTGAAATCAGGAAGCACACAAAGGCTCTACACTAAAATATTTTATTTTATTTTATTTTGATCTTAGCTAGTCTCATCCCTCATTTTTTGTATACTTTAAATTTTAAATATTAAATTGGTAATGAGGCTCTAGCACAATTATCTCAAATTAAAGTTTATTAAAGTTTTTGTCAAGATACACATTTCTAGGAATAATGATTGTGAACAATATTAACTATTAAATTCCAAAAGAATTTAATTCTCTTGATTTGCTAATGTGTAATTTCAACTGAAAACATAATTAAACCTCTCTATGTCATTAGATTTTCATGAAGCCAAAACTAATTTTAAAAAAAAAAATCTCACAATATTATTGCATATAAATTTAGATCCCTGGCTGCAAATAGAGATCAAATTACAACAAGAAAGAAGTGAAAGATATAAATGTTTGCATCTTGCTTTCTGCTACCATAATAATGGCTAGTGTGAATTTTAGTGAGTTTAAGAAAATGTTCTTTTTGTTCTCTTTGTTGAGTTTAAGAAAATTTTCTACTTCCAGGCCTCTTTGTATCTGCATGGAAATGGGGTAAAGGACATTTATACTAAACGTAACCTATGGCAAAGTTCTCCAAAAGGCAACCTAATCATATGGCAATAGGATTAACACTCTATTCTGAACATGACACAGATTCATGCAGATGAACAACCTAGGCAAGATTAACAACTGCCTAACCTTTTCCCGCATGGATACCCACAAGCACTCCTAAAATTTACCACAGGTAAAACCAAATTCCTATCAGTGTGTGAGCTTCGATCCTCAGAACATGGACTTTCCCCTCCTTCCCTCCCCTTCCCCCTCTCCCTCTCCCCTTTCCCTTCCCCCTCCCTTCCCTTCCCTTCCTTTTCTTTCTCTTCCTTCACAACTTTAAGAATGAAATGTTCCTCATCATCCTAGGTGCTGGAAGCCTGCCTAGCATGAGGGATATATTCTGCCCTGATGGCTGCTTTATAATAGTCTTTCAACCTGATAAAGCAAGTCTTCCCATCCTGCTCTAAAACTTTTCTTGTATACTCTTTGCCTTTTACTCCTTTTTTTGAATTTTAGATTTGGTTATCAAGTTCCATAAACAAGCTGTTAAGGTTTTGTTTAAAGGAACATTAAGTTCATATATCAAATGGGAAAAATGTCATCTTTAAGATATTGAATCCTCTCACCTGTGAATATTATGTATAGCAATTTATTCCAATTTCTTATTTTCTTCATTTATATCTTGTAATTTGATATAAAGGTTTTACATGCAAGGTTTTGACATATGTTTTTACTAGGCTCATATGAGAAACACGGTTGAATAAGAAGTTTGAGGACAGATGAACCTTTGAAAGAGTGGTAGCTGAGGAGAACAAATGAAGCAGCAAATCAAGAACAAGGGATTTGTCATCAAGTGCCTTGAGAAATTGATGACTGAGTCCTACTTCTTTAAGCCATTTTGACATTCTGAGATGACTTTTTGTACTTTACCTCTTCTTCATTGTTTCCATTACCCCTAGCATAGCTCAAGCCCAAGAGTTCTCTGTTCTGGAGGACAGTTACTGCAGATTAACAAATGGATCCACTTGACACTGGTTTGACCCCTGTCCATCCAAACATTTATACTAAAAGCATGGGAATCAACTATGCACTCTCTCTCTCTCTCTTAGCCATGTATATATTTTTAATGTAAGTGTGAACACATGGCATATGCAGAATGGATGTATTAATATTTTAAAAATCAACATCTTCTGATTTTAAAAGGAAAGCATACGCCTTATAGAAAACTTGGAAAATGCTGAAATGTTTAAAGGCAATTAAAGTCACATAGAATTCTATTAGCTAAAATAACAATAGTTAATATTTTCCTACATTCCTTGAGTCTATCAATTTTTTTACACAGTTAAGTTCATAACGTACAGAGATTTTTAAGTATAGTTAACAAAGGTCTACATAGACGATGACAAACACAGACTAGGTGACAGTATTTGCCACTCAAATTATTCAATGTGGTTTAAAGAGGCAGAAAATAATCACTCAAGTTCTCTATCCATTCATATGGCCACCAAAATATCTGTCAGCCTTAAAGACTGCACTAAGTTTCCATTAAGGTGAACACTGATTTGGATTACACCATGTTCTTTCTGCAGCCAAGTGAGTCTCAATCATTTACATAAGAATACTCCGGACTTAAAATGTTCAATACCACTTATAGTAGCCTCTCTAGGAGAGGAAAGGCAACAGTTGAGGTCTGATTAAAACTTTTTAGTATCTTACAATGAAAAATATATAATCATTTTACATACTTAAATTTACATAAAAGTGGTTTAGCCAGAAAATAATGTATGACTGACAATGACTTGTACAAATTCTAAATGGTATAATAGACCATATCTTACATTATGAAAATTTCAAAGGATTTATTATCAAAACTGCAAACAAAACTTCAGTTGTATCTAAACTTTAGATTCAAAAGTAATAAATCTTTACAACAAGCTATTAACGGAAAGTGGCGATGTAAGTTTACACACATTACTGAAGGCAACCAGGAAGAGCAAAGGAGAACTCCAAGGTGGAATGTCAATTATGTTCCTACAGCTTCCTCTCTGTTTAACACTCATGACACACTGAATGAAATCATCATGTGGGAAATTCACAGCACCTTGCTGAGTAGTATCCCTTCTTCAGAAGCTGTCTGTGAGGGCCCTCAGTTTGACACAGCAGGCAATGCAGTCATCAGAGGTGATCTTTCCATTGGTGCTGTATCATTTAGCAATAGAATTTACAGCCTGGGGACTCAACCTAAATCCCATTGTTGTCAAGGCCTTCTGCAATTCTTGAGGATCCACTGTTCTACTTCTATCACTGTCAAAACTGATGAAGTGTTGCCTCCAGCCACTCAGTGCAGCCCAGGGTTCTTTTAATTCTTTGAAACCCATTGTTCCTGACATGTCTCTATCCAGCATTGAAACCATAAACCAACAAGTCTCCAGGTTAAAAGGTTTGTATCCTCCGGCAATGACTGACTATGCCAGACATCTCTGCAATTCATCAGCATCTATTTGCTCATCCTGTCCAGCTACAGCAGCAAAGTAACCATACAGCGGATCCTGAGTTTGTCCAGGAAACACTGGCCCTCCAGGAGCCCCTCCATACCCGCCAGGGTAGTACCCGCCGCCGGTGCCAGGGTGCCCCAGGTACACCATGGTGCAGATCTCTTCCCTCTCTCTTACATCCCATATACAATTATGAGGTCCTACTGACATTATCTTCTAAATAAATTTCAAAGATGCCCTCATCTCATCTCTATTATGCATGCCCTACACAAGGCCTCAACATTTTCTTGCTTGGGTCACTGAACGACCATACAGTCTGATCAGCTTTGTCCTATGCCCCTTAAATCCACCTCTACAGAGCTGCCAGAAAGATCTTTATAAAATAAAAATCCTAAGCATAGGTATCAGTTTCCTGCTTAAAATTCTTTGTGACTTTCTATCACCTGCTGGATGAAGTCCAAGATTCCTACCATTGCTAGCAAAGCACTTCATGTGTTGGCATCAGCATACGTTGTCCAACAGCATCTTTTATCATCGTCTTAGCTTGAACTTTATTTTTCAGCAAAATAACATTTCTTATAGATTCACCACACTGTCTCTAACCTCCTCAAAATAATTCATTTTCTGCCTAGACTCTCTGCCCATCATCTAATTTTACCTGACTAATTCTTCTCCAACTTTGAAGGCGTTTCTTTTAAGAAGCCATGTTACTGGAATGAAATTATGGTTTCAACTAATAAAGGTCTCATTTTAAGAAGCTCTTAACACATGTAACATTACTTATTCTATTGATTTACATGCCTCCAGTTCAACTATACAGTATCCATATAATATGCAATACCTTTTCTCTGTGTTAATATTTTCATCATATTTTCTACAAATGTTTCAACCAAGAGTTCATTGAGGCTTCTTGTATATAGGCATCTAGGGCTAAGCTGCCATTCTGCCTTACTCCACATTATCAAATTCCTATCTCATCTTGATAAGGGAAGAGCCCAGGACCCTAAACCCCCTCGGCAGAAACCCACAGCTTTAGGAAAATAAACTCCCCTCAGTCCCTGGTCCCTTTCTCCCCTCCTCCCCACCTTTTTCTCCATGGAATCCAGGAAGATAAGCACTCCCGCCTGCCCCTTTGAATTGAAATTTACAACTTTAAACAGATAATAACTCTTTTCGCCCCTAAAGGCCTTCTGCTTTTAGGAAGATAAGCTAACCTTGCTTTTCTGCTTTTGTAACCCTGCCTGCCCACTTACTCAGGAATTTGCCCACTTAGTGTTCCTATATAAACCTATGAAAATCGGAAAATGGGGCTCAGATTTTTTGGAGACTTGACTCTCCTCTGGGCCCTCGCATAATAAAACTTTGTTCATCCATATCCCCAAGAGTGCCGCTTGGGTTTCTTTCTGTCAGTCGCAACATTTGGTTCCCGAACTGGGAAAGACCCAATGGAGCAGGCCCATTGTGCCTCCGGCATGGGGCTGACGGGTGCGGCCGATGGCGATCTCCAAGCAAATGAGGTGGGCGCCACCTGTCCTCTTGATGGGACCTCCTTCTGAGGTGGTCCCCGCAGGCTGTGTCCTTACACCCCGGCCTGACTCAGTGGGGAGGCGGACTGAAAAGTGCCAGAAGACTCTGGAAAGGTAAGGCCCTGGGTGTCAAGTCCTCAGTCAGGCCCATCTCTGGACGGAAGAGGAGACTGATCACCTCCTGAAATCTTGAGTACCGAGATTCCAGAATAGGGCAATCCCTGTGGGAGGGACTGCATAACTTCTGAGTGACTGTGTGAGTGAGTGAGGACGGCAGAGGTTTGAGTCTGCCATACCAGTCTGTGACTCCAAAGCTTTATGTTACGGAGCCTGCACGGACCCTAACCTGTTTTCCACGGCTACATCATATGGCATAATAACCCCTCCGAAATTTACCTGGGTGCCTTAGCTAAGATGAGCCTAAGTTCTCACGAGAGACGTGGACAGGAGGGCATCTGAGTGGCCTTGAAAGAGGCGACCCCTTCCCTTGTCTGTCTTGCACCACCAATGCAGGGTATGGGCTCATCACAGTAAAAACTACCATCTTAAACTGCATGTTCAAAATTTCAAGTAGGGTTTTTCCAGAGATTATGGCATCTGGATGAACCCCGGCACCCTCCGAACCTTATGTGAAGTAGAGTGGCCCACTTTCAATGTCGACTGGCCCTCAGAAGGGACCCTGGATATAGCCAGGGTCCGTGCAGTGTGGCTGGTGATCACAGGAATTCCTGGCCACCCTGATCAGTTTCCCTACATTGACTCTTGGTTGGGGATAGCCCAGACTCTGCCCCCTTGGGTTCGATTGTGCATTGGAAAAAAGGGACAGAGCAGGGTCTTGGTTGCACAGGGAACAGGGCTCTGGAAGCCGATCATTCATCAAGGGTCCTCGGAGGAAGACCCAACACCACCCCCACTGCCATATGCTCTGGCCGCTCTAGCCTTTCCTCCTAGCCCGGGAGTGCAGTCAGATCTCCCAGAAACACCCCCACCTTCAGTCTCGCCTCCTAGCCCGAGAGTGCAGGCAGATCTCCCAGAAACACCTCTACCTTCGGTCCCTCTGGGAACTTCAACCCCCTCTGAGGAAAACCCTGGAACTCCACTAGCAAGGAGGCTTCGGTCGGCACAACCCGCGTTACAGATGCCCCTCCATGAAACACAGGGTCCAGCCCAGATTGGCGAGAATGGGACCATCCAACCTGGGAAGCCTGTATTATACTACCCTTCCCAACTATAGACCACCCCCCCTCCTGCTCGGAAAAGCCCCAGGCCCTTATTGATCTCATGAAATCCATTTTCCAAACCCATCATCCTACTTGGGATGATTGCCACCAACTCCTTCTGACTTTGTTTAATACGGAGGAGAGACGATGGATTCTGACGAAAGCCCAAAAGTGGCTGCAGGAGCAGGCCCCTACTGGCGTCTTAAACCCGGAAGATTGGGCACGAGAAGCGGCACCAGAAGCCCAACTGAACTGGGACTTCAACACTGATCAGGGACGGGCTGAACTCCAGCAATATCGGGAAGCACTCCTCCAAGGGGCAAAAGGACCCACAAACATGACAAAGATGACTTTAGTTACTCAAAAGCCCAACGAATCTCTGGGAGATTTCTATGAATGGCTTTGAGAGGAATTCAGAATCTACACTCCTTTTGACCCAGAAGCACCGGAAAACCAGAGGATGGTGAATGCCACCTTTGTTGCACAGGCAGCCATGGACATTAAAAGAAATTTCCAAAAATTAGAAGGGTTTGCAGGCATGAACATCTCTCAACTACTGGAAGTTGCCAACAAAGTATTCGTCAATCGAGACGAAGCCGCCGAACGAGAAGCCAAGAAGCAAATAAAACATCAAGTCTCCCTACTGGCAGCAGCTCTGGGAAATCCTGACCCCACCAGATGAGAAGGGCCACCTTGAAAAGAGGCGACAAGCACCAGAAGGGTGCCTCTGGCCAGAGACCAATGTGCCTACTGCAAAGAAAGTGGACACTGGAAAAATGAGTGCCCCCAAAAGACTCAGGCACCTAGAGGGAACAAAAGGGAAATACCGACCTGAGCCCCAAGACCATCTGATTGGGCTGGCAGGGCTTAACCTTAATAGGGGCAACCGGGCTCACTGGAACTTGGCCCCCATGAGCCCATGGTCAAACTACAAGTCAGGGGCCAGTCAATGACTTTCATGGTGGACACTGGTGCTGAACATTCTGTGGTCACAACCCCTGTCACCCCCTTTAGCGGAAAAACCACTAATATCATTGGAACGACTGGGGACCAGTCAAGCCAACGGCCTTTTTGCCAGTAAAGAACTTGCCAGCTCGGTGGCCATGAAGTGACTCATGAATTTCTGTACCTTCCTGAATGTCCACTTCCTCTGCTTGGTAGGGGCCTCTTAACCAAACTGGGAGCCCAGATTACCTTCAAACCTGAAGGGCCAGCAAGCTTAAACCTCGGGACTGGCCTCACTCTCCTCGTCACCGTGCCCTGAAGCAAAGAATGGAGACTTCATGCAGAAAAAAGTTCAGGTCAGAATCCGGAAAAACTGCTGAAACTTTTCCCCCAGGCTTTGGCAGAAAAAAACCCACCGGGAATGGCACAGAACCATGCACCCATCATCATCGACCTGAAGCCTGGAGCGGTCCCGGTCCGGCAGAGGCAGTATCTGATCCCCTGTGAAGCGCAATTTGGCATAGCCGAACATATAGATAGCCTGAAGAGAGAGGGGATTCTAATCGAATGCCAATCAACTTGGAATACCCCATTATTGCCAGTAAAAAAGCCAGATGGGACCAGATATAGACCAGTGCAGGATTTACGAGCCATTAATAATGCCACATCAGGTTTTTCCCAATGCATACGCTTTGTTAGGACAGCTGCCGCCTGAAGCCACCTGGTTCATTTGCCTGGGCCTGAAAGATGCCTTCTTCTGCCTCCAGCTGGCCCCCCCAAGCCAGCCTTTGTTTGCCTTTGAATGGGAAGATCCCAAAATCCAGCAGAAAACTCAGCTAATCTGGACCTGACTCCTGCACCTGCAAGGCTTCAAAAACTCCCCTACCCTTTTCGGGGAAGCCTTGGCAGCAAATTTGGCCACCTACCCCCAGGAAGATTGCAGGTGTGCCCTCTTACAATATGTAGATGACCTCCAGTGAAATGAAAGAGGACTGCTGGAGAGGAACGCAGACTCTCCTACAACTTCTAACACAGACTGGGTACAAAGTGTCTTGGAGAAAGGCCCAGATCTGTGAACAGCAGGTCAAGTATCTGGGGTTCAGCACCACACAAGGGCACCGAACACTCGGACATGAATGAAAGAAAGTGATCTGCACCATCCTTACCCCCACCACAAAAAGAAAGCTTCGCGAGTTCCTCAGGGCTGCAGGGTTCTGCCACATCTGGATTCCTGGGTTTGCAGCCATGGCCAAGCCCCTTTACGAAGTCCTGGCAGGTCCAGAAAAAGAGCCTCTTGCCTGGGGAGAAGCTCAACAGGGAACTTTTCAAAACATCAAAAGACAACTCGGCCAAGCCCCTGCTCGGATGTAACTAGAAACTTTAACCTGTTCGTGCATGAAAAGAACAAAGTAGGATTGGGGGTTCTCACACAGTTGGCCCCTGGCAAAGAACTATTGCTTACCTCTCCATGGAGCTGGACTCCATGGCCGCCCTGCCTGAAAGCCCTGGCAGCAACCATAACCCTTGTCAAAGAAGCCGACAAATTAACTCTCAGACAGGCAATTCATGTTATGGTGCCACACACAGTCACTGCCCTAATGAGCTCACACGGTCATCGGTGGATATCGAATCCCTGTCTCGCACATTACCAAGGTCTACTCTGTGAAAACCCCAGAGTGACAATAGAAATGGTGCGCAGTCTAAACCCTGCCACCTTTTTGCCAGATGAGGAAGGAGCTCCTGAGCATGACTGTGTCGAAGTGACTGAAGAAGTTTACATCAGTCGGCCCGACCTCCAAGACAAACCACTCCCTTGCCCAGATCAGACACTATTTACAGATGGGAGCAGTCTTGTTAAAAACGGGGAAAAGCTTGCTGGATATGCAGTCACCACTACCGAACGGGTGGTGGAAGCAGCATCTCTACCGCGGGGATGGTCTGCGCAATGGGCAGAACTCTGGGCGCTGGTCCGAGCCCTGCAGGTAGCCGCCAGGCAAGCGGTAAACTTTTACACTGACTCTAAGTATACATTTGCTACCGTTCATATCCACAGGGCAATTTATAAAGAAAGAGGTCTCCTAACCACAGGGGGAAAGGAAATAAAAAACAAAGAAGAAATCCTCCAACTGTTAGAAGCAATCTGGAAACCAGACAAAGTCGCCATCATCCACTGCCAGGGACATCAGAAAGGAATGGGTATGGTCGCTCAAGGAAACAGGCTAGCTGACAAAGCAGCTCGGCAAGTGGCTGAAGGAAGCCATGGAATATGAGTCCCGGAATTGACACTGCAGCTGTCCCTCTTAGGACAAGAGACTGATCAACTAAGCTATACCCAGGAAGAACAGGAGTGGGCTAAAATAGAAGGGGAAAGCCAAACCCCCTAAGGAACTTGGCTGCTCCTGGATGGCCAGATTTTTGTACCAAAAGGAGCCGCTCATGCCCTCATCCAGCGATACCACCAACTCACCCACCTAGGGAAAACTGCACTAGAAGTCTTGCTCAGGAGATACTACTATATAGCCTGGCTAACTTCTCTCTGTGCCACCAGAAGCAGCCAGTGCCAAGTTTGTGCCAAAAATAACCCCTTGCAGGGCCCCCATGCTCCGGCAGGTGTCCAGCACACAGAGACAGCCCCCTTTGAAGATATCACAGTAGACTTCACAGAAGTGAAACCAAGTCTGGGGTACAAATATCTATTGGTGATGATATGCACCTTTTCAGGTTGGGTCAAAGCTTTCCCCACTCGCACCAAAAAGGCAAGAGAAGTGACTAAGGCTTTACTTAGAGAAATCATTCAACGACACAGGCTGCCACTGTCAATTGGAAGTGACAATGGCCCGGCCTTCATGGCTACTGTAGTCCAAAAGCTAGCAAAAATGTTAGGAATCAAGTGGAAACTCCATACCGCTTACAGGCCCCAGAGCTCAGGGAAAGTTGAAAGCATGAATCAAACCCTCAAAGCCACCCTAGCCAATTTCTGCCAGGAAACTGGTCTCCCCTGGTTAGACTTACTTCCCTTGACCCTTCTCTGAGTCAGGTGCACCCCAGGACCCACAGGCTATTCACCCTTCAAAATTCTATTTGGGCAGCCACCCCCAATTATCCAGGCCTTCAGAGGAAATCTCAAACTTCTGGGGGAGGCTAGTCAAGATTCCATTGTCCAGCAGCTGGGGAAAACTCTAGCCGAAATACATAAAATTTTCCTGTCCAGGAATCTCATCCCCCTGGGACACCCAGTGCACCCTCACCGGCCAGGGGACCTAGTCTGGGTCAAAGACTGGAAAAAAGAACCCCTTCAGCCTTCCTGGACAGGTCCACATACTGTAATCCTTGTAACTCCTACTGCTCTTAAAGTTGCAGGCATCGTCCTTTGGATCCATCATTCCAGGGTCAAGAAGGCACACCTAAATAAAGGGCAGGACAGCTGGACAGTCCAACTCGTACCCGGCCACCCCTTGAGAGTACGAGTCACCCGGGATCCCCGAGCACTGACCTCGTCAAATGCCTGCTGAATGGACCCCTGCTCCTGGTGGATCCTGTGCTTATAAGGCCTGCTTGCCTTGGTATTTGGAGTTGGACTCGCTGCTGTGGCCCCTGCAGACTGGACTGTTGTGAATATAGCCCTAATTGCAATTGCTTACTGGTGTATAATAAGATGCTTCTATGCCTTGACTTGCTTGTCCTTTCCTTCCTTGCCCCCTCCCTAGGAGCCAATACCCATCCCCAAAATCTATGGCAGGTGCAAATTAGTCAAAGCTGGGGCAAACAATCCATACTGAACACTTCAGTCCCATTCTCAGCAGGTGCAACTTCAGCCTTTGTCATATTTGACACTTGCAGGGCAATCCAAGATCATGCTCCTTACACTTTGCTGGTTGCCCCATACCCCCACATCCCCATACCTACCCCCAGGAGAGGGTGTAGGGGTCATAGCTATGGGAGTTATAACAAATACCTCTGCCAAGACCCCCAAAAGGGCAGAGGATTCTGCCGCTCTTGGAGCTTGCTGGTAGGTGCCACTGCTCCCTGGAAGGGGGTCCCACCGACTTCTCCATATCTCCTACAGAAAATCCCCAGCCCAGCAGGGTGTGGCATAAAAACCTGTGACCCCATAAAACTCACCTTATTAAACATAATCACTGGATCAGAAAATACCTTTTTAAAGGCCCAAATGGGACTAAAACTTGGAATCAGAATATATAACCCATTGGGGCCAGACCCAGGGGACCTCATACTGATCCAACTGATCCCAGTAACCCAATTCCCAGAGAAAACCCTGATGAAAAATATCAGTAAAGCTGCCCAGACACTAAAAGCCAAAGTTAGAACAGCCCCCCACAACGTTCTTTTGAACCAGGTTCAAAATTTCCACCAACTCCTAAATGAATCTCGACCCGACACAGCTGCCTCCTGCTGGCTATGCACTTCCTCCATTCTAACCATCTTCCCCATACCTGTCCCACGGAACGTAACCCTCCTGACCCATGACAGCTCTGTGGGAGGAACCAGGCCCCTTTCAGTCCGCATAACCAAATCCCCAGGAAAACTGGTTAACAGTAAAAACATAACGACTAAGTCTCCTTCAACCATCCTCCCTCTTGGAAGGGCCAACTGTGACACCACCCGCCCACTCAATGAGCCTGACTGATGCACCGCAAACTCCACCATCTTGGTCTGTGGCACCAATGCCTACTGGTGCCTACCCCAGGATGGCCAGGGCATCTGCTACCTGGCTTGGCCAGTACCATCTTTCTCGGTGTATAGAGATGAATTGCTTGGAGAGCTCTCCCAAGCCAAACGAGCAATACAGGCAATTCCGATACTCTTAGGACTAGGAGTAGTCGGGAGTGCAGCAGTAGTGGGGGCCTCACTTGCAGTTGGTCAGGAGGGCTTACAAACACTAGCACGGGAAACATTAAATGACCTCGAAGAAATATTGGGGGCTCTCAACAGGTTGCAAGACCAGTTAGACTCGTTGGTGGAAGGGGTTTTACAAAACAGGCCAGGATTAGACTTGCTCAATGCAAGTTCAGGGGGTATCTGTCAGGCCCTGGGGGAAGAATGCTGTTTCTATGCAAACTCCTCAGGAATAGTTAGAGACAAAATAGCCCTACTGAAAGAACGAGCCAAAAACCGTTTAAACCATGTATACCAGGCATCTGCTAATGGGAACTACTTCCAGTATCTCCTCTCCTGGACTTTGCCATTTATGCCAGTAATAGCCTCAGTCTTTTTCCTCTTAACTTTTGGGCCATGCATTCTACGGTACCTAACACAATACATCACTTCCCGCTTAAACACCTTAAAACACCAAGTAATGTCTCATGTTAAATATCAGCCCTTGGGGACTATAGAAAAATCCCCATGTTAGCAGATGATGCCCCATAAAGAATTATAAGGGCATCAAAAGAGGGGAATGATAAGGGAAGTGCCAGGACCCTAACTCCCCTTGGCAGAAGCCCACAATTTTAGGAAAATAAACTTCCCTTGGTCCCTGGTCCCTTTCTCCCCTCCTCCCCACCTTTTTCTCCATGGAATCTAGGAAGATAAGCACTTCCACCTGCCCCTTTGAATTGAAATTTACAACTCTAAACAGATAATAACTCTTTTCCCCCCTAATGGCCTTCTGCTTTTAGGAAGATAAGCTAACCTTGCATTTCTGCTTTTGTTACCCTGCCTGCCTGCTTGCTCAGGAATTTGCCCACTTAGTGTTCCTATATAAACTTATGAAAATTGGAAAATGGGGCTCAGATTTTTTGGAGACTTGACTCTCCTCTGGGCCCACACATAATAAAACTTTGTTCATCCATATCCCCAAGAGTGCCACTTGGGTTTCTTTCTGTCGGCCGCAACAATCTTACATCCAACCCCAATGAGAACAAACTTACAGAGAAGACCCAGAGTCCATTTAAGGAAAATTGGCAGATTAAAACCAAAGAGCTTCTGAATTTGAAATAACCTTGAGTGACTGATCACCTCGATGGATTTAAATCAAGGTGGATATAAATCACCTTGGTCCCCTTGCTGTTTCCTGAGTGTCCCCTCATAAAATACAGGTGGACCATTCTTTTCGTATCCTTAAACACTGTAGTATTTAGTAGTCATCTAATTTCCCATAAAAGAATCAAGTAAGTAAAAGAAGTCCTACTCATCAGTGTGAGAAATAGAGGGTTTCTATTGGACCTATATATTTTAACAATATTTAATCAACCTTTGAAGATAGGTAATGAACGCTGAGCATCTCCTAAGTGCTAGACCCTGTGCTGGAAGCTCTGATAAGCCATGACACCAGACTTTCTCCTCACTCATGAGCAATGGAGATACCATGTGAGCCTCACTATGACAGAGCATGTGCCATGTGGTATAGAGCATGGCCCAGAAACATCTGCTGAAGAAATCCTTCTAAATTGTGACTTAAAACCCAAATGGGGGCAGTCTAGAGGTATAGCATGGCAAAAGCCTACTGCACAGAACAGATTGTGTGAAGGCCCCCCCAGTCCAGGGGGTGAGGGAGTGAAGAGGAGCATGGCAAGGCTGAAGCGGCAGGGGGAGGGCAGCCTAATACAGGCTTTAGAATCTATTATGGGAACCTGATTATGAGGGTACAAGGGAGTCACTAAAGGCTTTAAAGAAGATCTTAAGTCCATCAGTCTTATGATGTACATCATAAGGTGACAATGAATTCAGGTAATGATTCTGGGACTGTCTGAAAGTGAATGAGTTGATACAGTCGCACAGGTACATACCCTATAACCATACAGAGACTAGGAAGTTACACAACAACCAGTCAAGGCAAGCACCTAGCAAAAAAAGATGCCTTATAGAAGGTGCCCAATAAATGTTTGTTAAATTCCTGTGAGGAATACGGAAAATTTCGCTCATAATGTGATGTTGCCACACCCAATCAAAATACCTATATTTTAAACTCAGGGTTTAAAGAAGAAACTAATCTCTCAGTGGAGAGATGGAATAATGGAGTGATAGTCCTGATTCTGATATGAAGGCTAGAATGACTGAGCTGAGGAATGACACCAATCAGGAAGGTCAGGAAAAGCTCATATTTACAGTGCCTAATATGTGCCTGGCATCCATTTAATCTTCACTACAGCTCGGAGGGAGATATTATTAATATCCCAAATTTACGTATGAGGTAACATGGGCATAGAAAAGTTAAGTAACTTCCCCATGGCCACAGAGTTAAAATTTGACCTGGACATTAGACTCAAGAAACTCTGCTTGTAACTACTTTATTGTACTCTCCCTTCCAGGAATAAGACATTTCTGGTTTACCAGAAGCAATAGCTGTGCTTTATTTCCTTTAATTAATTTATGTATGCATGCATCTATTTGCATATTTATTATGACTGGACACCACAAAGGATGTTTGAGAGTAGGGAAAGCAAACCTCATAAATAGCATGTGTTTAATGGGAATTATGTGGACCATATTTAGTTGTGCACTAAGTTTCAAACGAGGGCTTTTGGAGAAGTATTTTGAAATTGGAACAAATATATTAATGCTAAAAAGAGGAATCCAGTGGAAGCAAAGGACTGATTAAAAGGACACTTGCTAAAAAGACAAGAAGAAAAACCCAGACTGCAGCTTGAAGTAAGGAAACGTGCTACGTGACACAGAGATCATGAGGCAGCATGAATTAACATGGTTGAAGTGAGGAATAGCAAGAAGCCTGAATATGACCATACTTTACTACTTTTCTATACACTTTGTGGATACTGCATGAGAGAGGTTCAGATTGTATAATCTCTTGATCTGGAAACCAGTCATTTATTTATTTAGTAAGAGACCATAACATACTGAATACAATATTTGTTTCATGCATACATATTCAAAACTTAATACATTTTTGCAGGCCCACAAAGGTCACTTATTGATAAAATGCAATATTTATACACATATATTTATACTCACACATATATGAGAAATCTTTATTTCCTTGATTATTTAAAATATTTAATGCAATGGGAAGGGGAGAAGAAGAATGAAAGCTAGTTAAGAGAGGGAGAGAAGGAAGAGGAAGGAGGAGGGAGAGAAAGGAGGAAGAGGAGAAATTTCTTGCTACTGTTTCCTAATTTTCCCTAGACAAATGGAGCCAATGTAAAGGTGGACAAATGACAAAACTCAAGTGAAAACAAAGAATCTAGGGGCTTCTCTTGTCATGGAGTTGATGCAGGTGTATTTTCATCTTTTGGTGCATTTGGGAAATGAAAATTCTATTCCTTATTCAAATGCCATTAAGTTATTTACAGCTAAATCTGGAGGTTTCATATTCATCATCATGAAGTATAAAGCCAAATGTCCCTTTTTTCAGGAGCACCAAAGATGAACAGATTAGAACGTTTTCCACATGTCCATTTTTACTGTCAAGAGAATTTTAAAGAAGTTTTCCAGCTTCCACAGCTGAGCCAGATGTCAATGGATCCCACAGTGAAATGAAATTGGCAGAGGAGCCTTCTCATGACCCTGGGGTTGTTTTATCAGAGATCAGTTTAATGTCTAAGAGCCATTCCTGGCTAAAGACTGTAAAGATTTTGGGGCTCAATCTCCCACAATTACACAAAACTGCTGACTTTGTTGAACCACTGATACCCAGCAGTATTTCTTACAACTTTTCTCAAATGGTGCTGTAATTGTTGTGTTGGCAAGAGGAAAGTAAAGGGTCTCATTTCCAGTGTACATGTCCCGTCTCTAGTTTCAGAAACATCAGTAGAGTATATTTTACCAGCCACTTTTTTTGTTGTGTAAACAAGTCCTGGTGATTTACCCTATCAGTCTCTCCATTGTGTTCTCAAATGACCATGGGCTGAAAAGATATCTGATGGATACTTTCTAAAATAGCTTTAAGAGCTAACACAATGACTTTTTTTTTTTTTTAATAATAGCTTTGGTTCAGGAAATCATAACTGAAAGTCCAAAGATGGTTATAATGATATATTTCATTCTTTTTTTTAACTTTGAATTTCTGTTATTGTTAATACAAAAAGTATATTTAATGTAGACATAGTTTACATAAAATAATAAAATGAGCATACTTGTACTCACCATATCATTTAAGAAATAAAGCATTACCAATATCTTTGATGCTCCCTGTTAATGCCTCTCCTTGATTGCCTGTCCCCCACCTCAGAAAATTCTGAAAATCATTCCCTTCCTTTTCTTTATAGTGTTACAATATACTATGATTGCTAGTTTTATCTATTTTTGAACTTTCATAACTGGAATATTATTATATGTATTCTTCAACAACTTGCTTTTCTCCGGCCATTATTAGATAGTTTAGGTCAGTCAGTGTAATTGCACATAGATCATTCCTTATTATTCCTGTATAGTATTTCATTGTGTGTAAATGCCACACTAAGCCTCCAGCAATTAGCCAAAATTACTACGAAAATGTTCCTATCAGTATATCTCTGCTCCAGGTAAGGAAATCTCATCTGTGAGTCTCTGGATTTGCCTCTCTCTACAGATTTGGGATGGAAGTTTGTCCTGAAATCTCAGGACTCTATTGGATTTGAGAAAAGTCATTGATTTTCATTTTGTCCAGCTTTTTCGTTTTAAGGATGGGAGTGATGACTTCCAAGCAGTTTACATGTTGGAGCAGAAATTGGACGTTCATAACATATCTCTTTATGGGCAGAAAATCCTAATTTTAATGTAGCTCTTTATCAGTCTTTCTCTACTGTTTTTGCTCTTTTCATTTGCTACACAAATTTGTTAAATATTTACTAAAATAACTGCAAAACATTTTCTCTCATGTTATTTACTTTCATATTCAGACTTACAATCCATCAGGAATTGATTTTGATATGTGAGTGAAGGTTTAAATTCTTTCTTTTCCCCTATGTGGATATCCAATTGAACTAGCACCATTTATTTGAAAAAAAAAAAAAATCATGCTTTTCTCACTGAAGTGTATGTAGTGATGCCTTTGTTACAAATGAGATGAATTTATATATTTGCGTCTCTTGTCAGCTTTCAGTTTTGTCCTTTTGGTCTATATGTTTATCCTTGCATTGGTACCATGGTGTTTCATTTACTGTAGCTTTATAGTAAGATTTGTTACCTGGTACTGTAAGTTCTCCAGATTTGAGCTTCCTCCTCAAGACTGCCTTGGATATTTTAGGTCATTTTCACTCTCACATTTATTTTACAATATGCTTGTCAATTTCCACCAACAAAAAATCCTGCTGGGAATTTGACTGGGATTGCATTGAATCTATAGATCAATTTGATGAAAATTGACATCTGTACATTTGTATAATATTGAATTTTCCAAGGCAGACACTATAAATACCTCCATTTATCTGACTTTTAAACTTCTGTCCATAATAGTATGATGTTTTTTTCAAAGCACTATTGCATTTCTCTTTCTAAATTTGTGCTCTGTTTCTTGCTATCTTGCAATTGGTAATTTGTCATATCATTTTGTAATGGATTTTTTACTAGCATATATAGAATACAGTTGGTCTTTGCATGCTGTACTTTTATTCTGCAACCCTGCTAAGTTTATTCATTAATTTTAACAGTTTAAAAGTTATTTGAGAAATTTTGAATAGGCAATTATGACATTTGAAATAGTATTAGTTTTATTTCTTCCTTTCCAATTTGTATACCTTATATATTTCTTTTATTTTTCCTTATTGCACTGGCTAGCACCTCAAATAAAATATTGAATAGATATCTTTGCTCTATGCCCAATCACAGTAGGAAAGCTTGCAATATTTTACCATTGATATGATTTTACTCTAGGTTCTTTGAAGAGATATATTATCAAATTTATAAATGCCTAGTTTGCTAACTGTATTGGGGTCCTAGTACTGCTGTAATAAAGACCCACAGTCTTAGTGGATTAAAACAACAGAAATTTATTCTGTTCTAATTCTAAAAGCTAGAAGTCAGAAATCATGGTTTTGGCAGGGCCATGCTCTATCTGATGACTCCTTGCCTTTTCCTAACTTGTGGTGGTGGCCAGCAATTCTTGGAATTCCATACCTTGTAGCTGCATGAGTCTATTTTTTTACTCTACCCACACATGGTCTTCTCTTCTGTGTGTCTCTGTCTCATCTCCTCTTTTTATAAGGATACCAATCATATTTGATAAGGGACCCTAATTCAGTCTGACCTCAGCTTAACTCAATTGAATCTGTGAAGACCCAAATTCCAAATAAGGTCACAGTCACACATACAAGGGATTAATATTTCAAACAGGGACACAATTCAATCCATAACATTATACATTGTATCATTTTTTTTCTACGTATTTTGAGATAATGATATGATTATTCTTCTTTATTTAATTAATCTGATGAACTAAACTGATTGATTTTAGAATACCTAACTAGAATTTCTGGAATAAACCTCAACTTTAATTTGGTTGAAATGGATTAGTCTTTTTATATATGTCACTGGATTCCATCTGAAAAATTTTATTTAGGTTATCATGAAAAAGACTGGGCTGTGACTTTTCTTTATTGTTATCTCCATGTATGATTTGTGATCAAAGTTATACTAAAGGCAAGAAAATGAATTGATAGGGTGAAAACAGTGAGACCAGCATGGCTGCATCTAACAAAACACTGGGGCCTCAAAAGCAATAGCTGTTCCTAAAGCACCTTAAAAATTATCTATCCTTGTATTTAGCTCTTTTAAAAATTATAGTCAAGAAAAAAATGGGAGAGAGAGAAAGGTAAGATACCTAAAACCCCATGATAGGAGAATTTATAAGTAAATAAATAAGTTATAGTTTAATACAAAAATTATACAGCCATTAAAAGCTTTCAATTTCTGGAATAATGGAGTAAGGACATCTGAAAATCCACACCAAGGACAGTGTAAAGTTCAACTTGTTCATAATTCTGGAAATTAAATGTTTGCAGCAATCTAAGAAGTGTTAGTTGAAGGAAAATACCTGAAATTCAGTAAGAACTGTGAGCTTCATTGTGTTTTCTCTTGCCCTATTCCCACTGTCCTCTCCCTTGTTCTGTAGTAGCCTTGTAAACCAACGGCCTCACAACTATGGTAGACGTGAAAGCCAGCATCCTAGCAGGCTCTGGAGGGGACTCCCTTAAAGCCCTATCTGAATAGAACTGTTACTATTCGACCTGCTTAGTAGCTTGCTTAAGTGCTATATTCTCAGGAATTTTCTTCCTTTAACCTGGTTCAGAGCTCATTCTATACATGGGAATATTTGTCAAAAATAAACAGCAGCAATTATTTTACATTGAAGCTGTCTATGGTGTTACCAGTTTGGGCTAACAAAAGACTTACCAAAAACTTAAAAGGAAAAACTGGGAAAGGATATATCCACAGCGATCTCTGAACTCCCCCACGATATTCTTGGTAATCATGAAGGCCCCACACATGTCCAAGGATGTGCACTTGCCCAGAAAAGTCCTGAGAAGGCCTTGATATCTAACTTCTGACTGCCATTTTGGTTCTGTGAAAGCAGGAATTAAAGGCTAATGTGGAATTGTAAACTTCCAGGTAGAGCATTTAAAATACTCCCCAAAATACAAATAGAGGCACTCAGTAAAGTCTGAGAGACTTATTAGTTCAAGGCATTTAAGAAAATCTCTGCCTGATCATTAGACTACTACTAAGTTAACTGAGCACAGACATCAATGTCAGCATATAACAAAGAATACATAATGAACACAGGAAAATCACTAAAGAAACAAATAGCAACAATAACAGCAAACAGCAATTGGGGGAAGTATCTAATGTACAGAGTTGCCATTATATTATAGAAAATGTCCACTTATCAATGAAAGAAATTATGAGTAACACAAAGAAACAGAAATGTATGACTCATACACAGGAAAACAATGAAATCCATAGAAACTGTCTATTATGAAACTCAGACATTGAATTTTCTACACAAAGACTTGAAGCCAGATATTAAAATGCGTTCAACTAACTAAAGGAAACCATGTGTAAAGGATTAAGGAAAAATATGAGGACAATGTTGTTCTAGACATAGAATATCAATAAAGATTTATAAATTATTAAAAAAAGAAGCAAGTAGAAATTCTGGAGTTGAAAGTACAATTGAAGTGCAAAATTCACTAGAGGGTTCAATACCATATTTGAACAGACAGAGAAAATGTTCAAAAAACTTGAAGACAAGTTCACTGATATTACCCAGTCTCAGGAATTAAAAAAAAAAAAATAAAGAAAGAAAATGAAGTGACATTCTATGAGATACCATTAAGCACATCAACAACATATGCATAAAGGGAGTGCCAGGAAGAGAGGAGAGAAGAAGGGGCAGTAAGACCATTTGAAGAAATAATGGCGGAAGACTCCCTAATTCAATGGAAAATACTAATCTGCCTATCCAAAAAGCTTGATCAACTTCATGATGCAGGACAAACTAAAAGTGGTCCTATACAATCAGTCACTCTCCAATGAGAAAGAAAAAGAAACAATCTTGAAAGCCGCAAGAGAAAAGTGACTCATAACGTAAAATGTAGCCTTCATAAGATTTACAGATGACTTCTCATCAGAAACCATGGACCAGAAGGCAATGGTATGATATGTTCAATGTGCTGTCAACCAAGAATTCTATATCCAGAAAGTGTATCCTTCATGAAATGAAAGAGAAATTAAGACATTCCCAGATAAACAAAAACTGAGAACATTTGTACTAGTAGACCTTTCCTACAAGAAATACTAAGTGATGAGTTTTAGGCTGAAAGGAAAGAATACTAGATAATAACATGAATCCACACAATGAAAGAACACTGGCTAAGGTAAGTACATGCATAAATATAAAAAAATATATAAATTATTTTTGTTTTTAACAGTTTTCTTATCCTATCTGATTTAAAAGACAACTGATTAAAACAAACATAATAATACTGTGATGTTGGACTTATAAAGTTGTAACTTTTATGACAATAATAGTACAGAGGAGGTGGGAGGGAATAGAATTAAATGGGTGCAAAGTTTTTGTATATTATTGAAATTAAAGTGGCATTAATCCAAACTAGATTGTTTTAAGCTAAGATGTTAATTGCAATTACTAAGGCAACCACTATGAAAACAATATAAACAAATGTAGTTAAATATACATCAAAGAAATTAAAATGATATGCTAGAAAAATCTATGTACTACAAAAGATGATAATAACACGGAAATGGAAGAACACAAAAGACATAAGACATAGAAAAAACAAATAGCAAAATCGCAGCTATAAATCCTTCCTTATCAGTAATTGCATTTAAATGTAAGTAGATAAAACACTGATCAAAAGGCAAAGATTGGCAGAATGGATTAAAAATATAATAACCCCACTACATGTTATCAACAAGACACATATTTTATCTGCAGAGATGTAATAGGTTGAAAGTTAAAAGATGGAAAATAATACATCATGAAAGAAGATCCAAAGAGAGCTGGAGTGGATGTACCAAACAGACAAAATATGTATTTTTTAAAATTAAAATTATTACAACAGAAAAGAAAGAAAGAAAAAGGACATTTTGCAATGATAAATGGAAAAGTTCACTCCATCAAGAAGACAATTATGAACAGAAATACAATTAACAAAAGACCTTCAACACATGATGTGAAAACTGACAGAAGTGAAAGAAGAAACAGACAGTCCATCAATAATAGTTGGGAGTCTTTTATACTTCACTTTCAACAATAGATAGAAAAACTAGGCAGAAGATCAGTAAGAAAATAAAAGACTTGGACAACACAAAACAACCAAACTTAACAGTCAGGTATAGAACACTACACCCAAAAAGAGCAGAATAAACATTCCTTTTAAGTGCACATGGAACATTCATTATGGAAATGTAAAGCAAAACCCCATTGAGATTCCACTTCACACCTTCTTGGATAACTATAATTTAAAAAAATGGACAAAAATGTGTAGGAGAGGATATAGAGAAATTGGAAACTTCCTACATTGCTGTGAAAATGCAAAATTGCATGTACACTTTGGGCAATTTTGTCAATTCCTCAAAATGTTAAACATAGCTACCACATGATCAGCAATCCACTGCTGTGTATACCCAGGAGAACTGAAAACATATGTCCAACTTTTGTACAAATGTTCATAGCAGTATTATTCATAATAGCCCAAAAGTAGAAACAACCTACATGTTTCTCAGTTGATGAATGGATAAACAAAATGTGGAATATCCATACAATAGAATAGTATTCATCCATGTAAGGGAATTAAGTATTGACAGATGTTACAATGGAGATGAAAAAGCAGACAGAAAAGATTATATGTCAATGTCTGATTCCATTCACATGAAATGTCCGTTGTGAGCAAATCCATAGAGACAGTAAATTAATGGTTGCCAGGACCTGGGGTGGGGTGGGAGAAATTAGGAGCGACTGCTAACATGTATGGAGTTTCTTTGGGGGATGATCAAAATATTCTGGAATTTGATGGATGATGGATCCACAACTTGGAGGATATACTAAAGACCACTGAATTGTACACGGTAAAGGGATGAATTTTATGGTATGTGAATTATGTATCAATAAAACTATTATAAAAATGAATTGAGAAGTTTCCATCTTTTCATATTCTCTAGAGACGTTTTTGTACAATAGTAGCATTATTCTCTCTTAAATATTTTGATTAATTCATTGATGAAATAATCTAAGCAAGAAATTTTCTCTGTGAAAAGGTTTTTAACTACAGATTCAATTCCTTTAAAATTTACAGGACTTGTCAGATTTCTTATTTCACCTTTTATAAATTTGATAAGAGGAGTATTTCTAGAAAGTTTGTCCATTTCATATAACTTGCTAAACTATTGGTATAATAATATAATATTTTCTTATCTTCAATTAAAAAACCTCTAGATTTTATAGAAATGTATCTCTTTTCCACTTTTGTACTCCATAATTATTTTTTAAATTCTTTATTTTTCTTGATCAGTCTTACAATGGGTTAATCAGTTTTATTACTCTTTTCAAAATAATCATTTTTGTCCTTATGGGTTTTCTCTGCTGTATCATTGTTTCCTCCCTATTTCTTAAAACAGATTTATTTAGATGTAATTCAGTACAATCTCACATATTTAAGTGTGCAACTGGACTGCAGACTACATCAAGATAATGAATATATACATGTTCCCGAAAGTTTCATTGTGCCCCTCCTAATCCCTCACTATCACGTATCATCTGCCTCCTCTTCCTCCTTCTCTTCCTAGTCCTCATTCTCTTTTCTTCTTCATAGATATCCTTCATATGTTTAAGGAAGCTTTCTTCTTTTCTCAGGTGCTAGAAGTTTCCTTGGGATCTTGAAGGGACATTGAATTTTACCAAAGCATTTCTGCATACATTAAGATTTTCATATATTTTTCCTTTTAATCTTTTAATATGGTGATTCCTAACAAATTTTCTAATGTTGAACTAAACTTGAATTCATGTAATAGAACAAACTTCTCTGCAATGTGTTATATTTTTTATATTACTATAAAAATACAATAATTTCTTTAAAGTAAATCCTAAACAAAATACTAACATTTTGTTTAGGATTTAGTGTGAATATTCATGAGTGAGATTGGCCATAATTTTCCTTTAATATATTGCCCTTATCTGATATGGAACCAAGAGTATATTACTCATAAAATGAAATGGGTGCTCTGTGTTTTAATGTTATCTGAAAGTGTTTGCATAATACAGGAATTATCTGGTTCTTTTATGGTCAATATAGCCCAACTATAAAAGGATCAGGGCCTGATATTTTCATTGTGAGAAAAAAGTAATCTACTTATTGGATGAGGTTCTATTTCTCCTTTTTTCATTTCTAATAATTTGTATCATTCTACAAATTTATCTTTTCACCTAAATTTTCAAATATTTTGCATAAATTGTTCATAATTATTTCTTATTATGTTTTAATCTCTGCTACATCTATAATGTTGTTCTCGTTTTCATTCCAACTGTCTTCTCACCATTTTGTATGGCATCAAAAATAAGGTAATGTGAAGCAGCTCATGAAGCAATTCAAAGCTTCATACACAACTAAGAAACATCTAACAGAAGCGGAAAAATATGTGAACATCCACATAGTTTTTAGACTGGAGGAGAACAGTGAAAGAGCAAATAAAATAGAGAGTATGTATGAATGAGCCGATGAGTTTGAGCTGCCAGATGTGGTAAAGAGAAGGCTTACACATTTAAGAGCAGCAGTTTCTTTCTCTTTGCTTGAATGTGTTAAAAATAATAAACAAGTGTTTTGAAAATAATTCTGAATTTGTTGTCAAAATAGTGTGCTTAATTCAAAAATTAGTTTTTGAAAAATGAAAATATTATTTAGAGGAAATCTAGAAACAAACATGGATGTGGGTTAGGAATCACATAGATGTTTAAACACTAAATATAAATTTGTTTATTTTTTAGCGATATAGCAAAACTCACAAAAGCATTAGTGAGGGAATATTAAAGGACTGCCACCTTGTCTTACATGTTAAAGCAGAGGCAAAATTTACATTTAAATTGCACATCTATTAAATTAGTTCCTATTTAAACTATTCTCACATGAGACTGTACTGACTGAGGATTTCACTGCAATTAGTTTCTTTTCTGGATAATAAATATATTAATCATGCTAAAGGGAAATCTTCTTGAAATTTATTCTTCCCTAGTATCTTTCTGGCTAAATTCAAAGAGAGGAAGACTGTGACCCTGAAGTGTCCTTGTCCTAGTACCTCTTACTTGATCTGTTTCATTAAGGAGGGCTAACAGTGAATTGAGCTATGCTTTGATATAAAACGAAGTCATAGTTGAAAGTTATTGCAGAGATCACACTTGGTTAATTCTCACATTTCACAGCTGAAGAACCCGAGTTTAGGAAGTAGTGATCAGCCTCAATGGCCTGGGGGCCAATATGTGGATCATTTACTATGCAACTAGGAAAGCCCTTTACTAACAGCTCCACATTCTTCATGGGAGCTGTTCCTGTCAGCCAGTCTAGCATCTGCTGAGAACAATTTTATAAATCCTGTTTTCCTTAGGCACAACATATGAAAACACTTTAAAATACACATAAATAACACACTTCCTTACATCATGCTTGTATTTTGGTGCTTCATATGTGTTTGTATTATACTATGTGCTGGGATATGTCCGAAAGTATACGGTGTGGCTTATTTCAAATATGAAATCTTAATAAAATCTGGGTAGGTTTAATAAACTTCCTGAACCATTTTTATGGCAGATGAAATTACTAATCCCCTGCATTTCTCATCCTACTTTTTCCTTTTATGTAACCACAAGTGATCCTCATGTAATCTTATCCTTTTTTTATTTTCATTTTTATATCAGTGTCTTTTTCACTTTTATATTAGTACAACAGGTCAGTACAATGTACAGACCCATTTATTGAAATTTGATTTCCTTTTTCAAATGAAAAATAAACTACACAAAAACACACTGTAATATGTGGAAGGCTGAAGGTAGAAAAGATGTACATAAATATAATTACAAATGTACATGTGTGCATCTATTGTTTTCACATACTTTATCTCACCACAGCTCAACAAGCTTCATTCTAAACTTCAATTTTTAAATCATCCTTATTTCTACTATCAGTCTAATCCAGAAATCCTGTTTCTAAAAATGACAGTTTCTTTCTATTTGGATCCTGGATTACTAAAGAGCCCAGAATTCTGTTTATAAATTTCCTGTTCTCCATCCTCACTATGCCCTTCTCTTCCTTCAAAAATTTAGACCAAACTTTTAAAACTAAAATGCTTACAGGTAGAAGGCAAGCAAATGGGATATAAGAACCAAGCAAGATATGAGATCTTAGACTACAGTATGCTTGATTTCAAGGAGCCACTTGTAACCTAGTCCCAATATATTGTTGCCCTGCAAGAATTAAGTACTCACTTTAATAGATAAATCAGCACGTCATTAAAATCTACAACGAATAAGGATTTTCATGTGAATTCTCGTAATTTAGGAATGTAAGCAATCAATTTATCTCTACCGACCTATCTAAATTAACTTTGTACACCAAAACTAAAGGCAGTTGAACGGCTTTTCAGTATCTATTGAGACAATGAAATAATTTTTTAGTATTTTTCTAACTGATGCATTATTTTGATAAATTTTCTTATGTATTACCAGCCTCAATTTCCTAGGTTAATGCACTCTCAATCATAGTGGTTTATTCTTTTGGTATATCAACATGTTGTCCAGGTTCATTATAAAAAACAAAGACAAAAACTGATGGGTAAAACAATATGCATGTTTGCCTTAAGATAGTTTCTCACCAATGCTATCTTTTCAGTCACACATTTCAAGCCAAATGCCCAAGAGAAGCTCCTCTTCACCTGTTTTCCCATCACTCTTTCTTCCATTTTAACTTCATGCACATGTAAAAATTCTTTAAAGGAATTGTGGTTTCATTTTCACCTTTTCATAACTTAGGCATATCTTCCTACCTGTACCACACATTAACTCACCTGTAATTTCAGCCAGGAACACACTTTCCTTCTCCTCATTCTACAGTAAGATACCACCATTTTAAAATAAGCAGACGTACACCATCACCACATTGCAAACATATTAACATTTCTAAATTACAATTACTTTGAATTAGCATGATCTCAGGCATATTGAGGACCCCTAAATCTTGGTGAGTTCTGTGTCCTTTTGCTTTTTAATCAATGAACCACAGTAAAATTAGAAGTTGGCTTCTCTCCTTTATTAACGTTATGGCTTAGTGATAAACTTCCCTTCTTTTCTTTCTTTTTTTTTTTTTTAATTTTCCCTTTATTTTTAAAGGAGTTTTAGATTATATAAATATTACATTGAAAATATAGGGGATTTCCATATACCCCCCCTTTCCCACACTGACAACATCTTTCATTATTGTGGTACATTTATTACACTTGATGAACACATATTGAAGCATTGCTACTAAACATGGTCTATAGTTTACATTATGGTTTACATTTGCACCATACAATTTTATAGGTTTTGACAAAACGTATACTGACCCATATCCGTCATTGCAATATCATGCAGAACAATTCCAATGCCCTAAAAGTGCCCTATGTTCCACCTATTTTTCCCTGCTCCTCCTTTCAGAACCTCTGGTGGCTACTGCCTTTATATTAATGTCAAGTTTTTCCATTACTAGAATAATAATGTCCATTTTAATCCATAGTTGCATTCCCCTCATATGTTTGTTCATTCCTCTATCTTGAGGATTTGGGGATGGTGATGTCCCTTCTTTTCAATGTTTCATTTCTTTTTGGTGAATTCTAATATAGAAGTACTTTTAAAATAACTCTGTTGGCCTTCTTACAGCTGAAGTGGGTACTGATATTTTTTTTTCACTCTAAGGTCTGTTATCTATAAAGTCTTGTGTATTTTCAAGAGGAAGAGATCCAAAATATCTATATAGAAAAATAAATAACATTTTCTTTCCTTACAGAAAGGAAACTGTATTCTTTTAATTTGAACATTCAACTGAAAACAGTGGGTTTTAGTTACCGAAGCAAATGTTTCTTTCTTTAAGAATGTTTACTGAACTGAAAACATTTTGTACTAAGAAATGTGAGCTCTATTTAGTTATCTTTAGTAACTGTGAGATCAAAGTTAAAGGACCTAATTCTCAAAGCATCCTCTTCAAACCTCAACTTTTCTTTTTAAATCTCAGGATATTGATGCCATAAAAATATTTTCCATATCCTATAAGGAAAGTTTTGCCCCAAGAAATTGCTCAAGGCATTTATTCATTTAATATAAATGAGTTTAAATTTTAAAACACAAATAAATATAATAATATTTTGAGAAATTTTAAGAAACATTCCTATTTAATGAAGAAATTAAACTTGGAGAGATTCATGATTTCTGAATGAAGAGAGGAAGAGAGACTGATTGAATACCAAGAAAGAGTTCAAAATTAGGAAGACAAACAAACACACATATTACAGAATTTTTAACCATGGAAAAAACTCTAAATTAGTAGGCATTTAATAGAAAGAAAATTATCAAATTTCACTTTGTATATAAATAATAACCTGGATAAATGAATAAATGGCATCAATTTCTTGGGTGGGAAGCCAATATTATTGTCAATTCTCTCTAAATGAACCTATGTACTTAATGTAATGGATGGATATTTTAGGGATAGAGATTTGCACAAATTTATTTAAAACTCAGACAAAATAAACATGTAAAAATAATCAAGAAGGTTTGATAAGAAGACTAATAAAGGGATCATACCATGTCAGACTTAAAACTTAATATAAAGTCACATTAATTAAAATTGTGGTACTGACACAAAATAAATGGCCAAAGGGACAAGAAGAGACAAGATGAACCGAGTTTGAATTCTAGTTTTATCGCCTATCAAGTAGGGAACTTTGGGCAATTAACCTTACCTTCCTAAATCTAATTTGCCTCATTAAAAATAAGTAATAAAAAAGTTTTAATTTCATAAGGTTGTTGTGAGGACAAAATAAGATAATTCAGGTAAAACAAAATATAAAATTGTAACAGATATCAGCTATAGAATAGATGTTCTAGTGATAGACTCAAGAAAATAGATATATGTCAAAGCTGGTTATTTTGAATTGATGGGGAAAGAATGGATAATGTAATTACTGAATAATAATGTATTTATATAAAAATAAATTCCTATACTGAAACTTGAATAAAAATAAAATCCAGTTGGATTAAAGATTTGCATGTAAAAATTGAAGTCAAAGAAAAAATATGTAATCATGCTTCTCATCTAGAAGTAAGAAATACCTTTCTAAGCATAACTCCAAAGGCAGAGACCATAAAAGAAAGACAATACGGTCATCCGTAGTCCTCATTTTATTTAACCCATCTTCAGGATTTATCCTGAAACACTTCTTTAGATTCAAGGACTCAAGACTCTCTTGGTTTTCTCCTACCTCATAAGTCACTATTTCTTAGTCTCTTCAGTGTCCTCTTCTCCCTGATCTCTTAATGGTGGGATGCTACAGTGCAGATTCAAAGGAAAGGACACAAGACAAGATGATTGACTGAAGCCATAGGAAGAAATAAAATCTCCAGTAAAGATAAGGACATTTGCCAGGATAAATACCAGTGCTATTGTATTTTTGTTTGGAACACCACTCTTTACTCCTATATCATCTAAAAGACAAATACAAAAAAAGGTAATGATCAATCAGTGGTTTTGCACTCATAATGTATAAACATGTAATTTGTAACAAGAACTACATAAAGGTGGGAGGAAGAAGAGGTAAAGGACCACAGTGTGTGTATACTATTGAAGTTAAGTTGGCATCAAAGCAAATGAGTCTGTTATAGATTTAGGATGTTAAATTTAAGTTCATGATAACCACAAAGAAAATAACAGAGAATATGAAAATTCAGAGAGATAAGAAGTAGAGTACAGCATTACCAGGGGTGGGGACATGAGGTAATAGGGAATTAATGCAAAATGCGTGAAGAGTTTCTGTTTGGGGTGAGAGGTACTGCAACACTGTGAATGTGATTAATACCACTGAATAGTATGCTTGGGAGGGGTTGGGATGTTTGTTTTAGTGTCCTATGCTGCTCAAAGCAAATACCATGAAATAGGTTGGCTTAACCAATGGAATTTCATTAGCTTACAGTTTTGAGGTTGGGCAAATATCCAAATCAAGGCATTATCAAGGTGATGCTTTCTTCCCAAAGACCAGCTGCCAGTGACCCCTGGCTCTTCTGTCACATGGCAAGGCACATGGCAGTGTTGGCTAGTCTCTCCCTTCTCTTCCAGGTTTCATTGATTTCAGCTTCCTTTCTCTCTGCTTATATTCATTCCATTTATAAAAGACTCCTGTAACAGGATTAAGAACCATTCTGAATGAGGTTGGTCATACCTTAACTAAGTAGCCTCATCAAAAGATCTTACTTACAATGGGTTTACACCCACAGGAATGGATTAAAGAACATGTTTTTCTGGGATACATATGCATATATGTTTCCACAATAAGAAGATAAAGAAAGAGAAACTAAAGAGATAATTGCAATTAAATGCAATGCATGATACTGGATAGGATCTAAGAATGGAGACGTAAAGGATCATAAGAAAAATATTGGAACAATAGAATGCAAGCTTTATATCAGTGTTAAATTTCTTGAGCTTGATAACTTTACCTAAGGTGATTATATAAGTGAATATCCTGTTTGTAGGAAATGCACATGGAATTATGTGTTCAAGGTATATGATGTGTGCAACCTGCTCTGAAATGTTTAGAAGATGATACATGACAGATGATAGATAGATAGATAGATAGATAGATAGATAGATAGATAGATAGATAGATAGATAGAATGATATGGTAAAGGTGACAAAAGGTTAAAAATGGTAGATATGGGTATCTGGGGAGTGAGTGGGAGGTGTTGGAGTTCTCTGTTGGAGTTTGACTTATTTTTGTTACTATCCTGTAAGTTTGAAATCATTTTAAAATTTAAAATAAAAAACAAACAAACAGAAAAACCTCACCATAACTGCTTTAAACAACAAAAAACTAATGAGTATAGAATTTAGGTATGACGGTACATTCTACATTATTTGATGTGCAGACCTTCTGGAAGTCTGTTTTCCTGAGGGACTAAAGAGACCCCTCGAAGTATCTCCACACTAATTTGCAGGGTACCTCTGGAGGATGGCTGATGCAATGTGGAATACAAGCTCATGAAATGAGGATTACCATCATGAACAGTCCCCCACCTCTGATCTCATAGAGCTGGCAAAGCCATGCAAAGATCGAATATCCTAATGGCAGCTGCTTATTTTTCCAAGCTTGCAACCTTAGAATCATTATACTCTTTCTCTCTCCCTGACCCTTATTCTTCACCATCCCACCTTATATACACACACAAGCAATTCCTAATCCTACTGAACCTGATTGGAAGAGCCTCTCTCATTTGTGCCCTTCATTTTGTCTTCACCTTCATCATTTATCACCAGGAACAGGACAGTTGCAGTAGTCTTCTCCCTAGTTTCTTGTCTCCAGTCGCCATACTTTTGCTTTTCATGTCTGCCCTACCCAGAATCATGCCAGTCCACAATTTGGAGTGAACTTCCTAAAACAAGACATGAATCAAGTCATCCCCAATTAAAATCATCCAGTGGTTGCCCACTGCCTTCAATATAAAAAACAAGCAAACAAACAAAACCCAAAAAACAAAAAAACAACTCTTCCATGTTTGTTTCAAACAATGCCTCCCCTGGTTTCCTGTGACATTTTGCCTGCATCTCCCGTTGCTCTACTGGAAACTCTGTGAGGTCAGGAACCTGAGTTTACTATTGAATGCATCCTCTGAGTATTAGAGCACTTTACGTTCTGAATTAAATAAAAATTACGAACATATTTTTGAAGGTAAAGAATAACCTAGTAAGCAGAATAGGAAAATTTCCTAAACTAGGAGTGAAAATCTAACAGTTTCTTGACTATTAGCTACCATAGCTATCAATAATTCCAGTTGTGAATTTTTTTAGTGCTGGGCATTTAAGCATTAACTGGTTGTGTTACATTAAGCTAAAATACAACCATGAGAGTAATACTTTATGTTCAATACCAAAGTGAATGAGTTTAAACCAATATTCTAAAGGAAAAGGTCTGTGTTACATTACTTTAAAGGGCAAGACTGTATGTATATAAAATTTCCTTGTAAATATGAACTTGTAAGAAAGAAAAATGAGATAAAAAAGAAACATGAAAAGAAATTAGGAAATAAAAAGCCTGATGTATTTTATACAAACAACAGGGCATAACAACAAGATTTCCAAATTAAAACCACATGTGTTGGGGGAGATGCGACAAGTACTTGGTTGAAAACAAGTTATTGAAAACAAGATTACAATAATAAAATGAGACATTTACAGAATGGATAGAAGAGGTGCTAGAAAAGGTAATGTGTTTTGGAATTTCCATCTTTTATGCCAAGGAAGAATCACGTCATATCATATCCTGGTCCCAAATTCTACAAATATAAAAGTCCTAAAGAGAAGACTAGACTGAAAAGAATATTTATATGATCAGATAATGTTGTCTTTTTTTTCCCTAAAGAGTATAATAGAAACAAGAATTTATTTTAAATTAATAATGGCTATTTTTTTAAAAGTATCAATTAACCAGGACAAGTGTGCCCTTCTGATTAAAAACTTGCATTAATATGTGCCAAGAAAATAACAGCTGAAGCCCAGGACTACTGTCTCACTCACTTACTTTACAGTGATAAAGACAAAAAGCCCTGGTTATATACACTTGAAATCTGGAGAGTGTCACACTTCTGGTGGCTTCTTTTTTCCTTCTTCTTTTGCTTTTTATGGTAACTTGCATACCATCCCATCTTCCTATCAAGTATTTTCAACAGAATATCATGCTAGAGAAAATAATTGTGCAGCAAGACAAATTGTGTCATCATTTAAAAACCTTTGTAAATACTTAGGTAAATTAAGTTAAACATCTTTCTTGACAGCACTGCTACTCAGAATCTTTAACATACTATTTAGCTTGATAAACTAAATATCTGTTGAATAAATGAATGATTCAGTTTTTCAAAAATCTCTATGGAAGCATCCATCTTTCAGGTTCTTTGCCCATGTAAACCTTTGTTTAATCCCTTGCACACCTATTTCTATTTAGCTGCTTAACAGATGTTGAAGAAATGAATAACATCTAATTGCATGTATTTATAAAACAAATTTGCAATGCAATGCATTATGTTTCCTGATTATAATCACAAATAATCTGAGTAATAAAAGTAGTAGTTATTATTTTTATTATTATGAAAAATTGTAATGGCTTCAATATTTGTAAGCATTACCCAAGAAAACACTGTAACCAAGGTGTCGTTCTAAAATACTGACTTCTCATTTCACTTTATTTTTGCACAATCCAGGAGGAAGACATCATAACATCCATTCTACAAATAAGTAACTGAGAGACAGACAAGCTCAGCTGAGATTTAAAAAATTCTCTGATGTGAGTTTTTGAAATTCTCTTTGAGAAACTTAGAAGCATAATACATGAAGAAAGACATGATGTTTGTTAGCATTTAAATATAGTTTAGTAAGAGTCAATATAAAAGTGAATGCTTTTGATGTAAAAAGTAGGAAAATAATTTGGTCTTCCTAAAAGAATAATAATAAACATATGGAAAGCGTTATGAGTACAGGCATGTAGGCAAAGAATTAATTTTAGTTTAAGAGGAAAAAAGGCACAAAATACGTCTTCAGGAGAAACCTAAATAGTATTTGTTCTGCTTGATCTCTATGATACCAATTAATGTGTGACTGTTATTTGTAGTATTGTAACTCATTTGTTTTATTCTTTTTTTACCCAATTATAAAGACTCAAATCATTTCAGTGGAGAAAAATAGAGACTGGGCAATTGTTGAGTATTAAGGAGATTAAACAATTTGTCACCTGGCATTTTACTTAGGTACCTGGGAATATGCAGGAGAATAAAGTTCAATTTTTATGTAAAAAAATTAAGACAAGTATATTGGCGCATGTAAGTTTCTTCTGTTACTAAAACTTCTCACACACTATCACCTCATTTTCATACTCTTTTGGTTTTGAATGGTTATAAATATCCCACACTTAAATCTATGGTCTCAGAGTAATTTCTCTATATTAAGTAATATCTGGTAATTATAATTTCTTGCCTTCCATGCAGCCATCCGCAGTTCTATAAGTCATATGTTTAAGTAATAAAAATTACAATAAAACCTGGGAGCCCAAGAAAGATCCCTCTACTACACGGCTGGTATGTGCTTTCCAGACTGAGTGGGGGGAAGTTGCATTTATAACTCTCATTTGTTTCCTACCATTGTAGCCAAGTTTCCACTTATTACATGTCTCCTTGCCTTAATAATAACTTATGTTTGTAGCACTGTAAACTGTTTCTCCAACCCAAAATTAAAGCAAATGATATCCATTCCACATCCACCATGAATTGTACTAGAAATCACTTCAAAGATTCCATTTTAGAAAATGAAGTATAGCCACTGCTTCCTGAAGCCAAGGTTAGCCATGTTCATAACGAAGCTGTGCTTTTGCTGATTTCTCTTCTATTTAAACATAGGTAGGTATTTCCAAGACATTTTCTTCTCTTCCACTAAAGATAAACCTGATTTTTCGTTGTTGTTATGGGGAGGGGTAGGGAAATGAAAAGAGGGTACTGGTGGATTCTGCCTACCCAGTGCTGCTGAAAACCAGTACCTGTGGGCTCTTGGAATGGCATTCCACCTACCACATTTGGTTGTCTAGCTTTATATACACAAAAAGTTCCATAACATGTAAAGAGTAGCAGCTGCACACAGTTTCCAGATAGCAGTAGGGTATATTTCTTTCTTATGCTGACAATGGCTTTTCAAACTATACAACTGTGGAAGGCAGTGGATAGCAGAAAAGACCAGAAGCTCTACAACTCTTAGCATTTTAGCTTCCTCAGCATATCTCTGCTTTTTGACGATTTCTTCAGTCATTCATATATACTATCCTCTGTGGCTTCATGTCATGTTGCCTACTGTACAAGCCACTGCTATCCTCTTATCCATCTATGTACCCAGTGACTATATAAATAAGGCACAAGGGTAATGTAACACAAAGCTGGAAGTACGCTATTGCTTTTTGTAGGCCCCTTGCCTCCCTTCTGCCCCCTTGCCTCCCATATACATACAGCTTCTGCACATAATAAAAGAAGAGAAACACAGAATCAGATGCTTACAGAGACTACCAACTAACTACTCAGAGGCTTCTGAAGTGTAGAATATCCATCCCTTTCCCAAGACACACACCCACGCATGCATGCACGCATACACATCCCAAATAGTTTTCAGGTATTTTGGGTTGAGAATGTGCTTTTACAGGAAAAACTTGTATTCATCCTGTCATCTGAAGATGTTACCAACCCAAGACCATTTGGAAATAATTTAACGGCTTGAGACTTTCAAATTATGCAGGCAATGTGAATTTGAAACTTTAAAGCACATGAAACTCAACTAAAGGTTACGAATTATAAAGGAAGACTATATTTTTCTTCCACCCACCTCCAAAGCTATGACAAGTAAATATGCTTGCTTTCTCCCTTTATGGATAGAATTTTTTTCTGATTCACCCTTTCACTGAGGGTTTGTGTTCTTTGGGGGACTCTGGCCTTATCCAAGTTCTCATTTGTGCTCTCCATCTTGCTTCAGCTCAAGCTTGTTTCCTGTCCCCCTGTGTATTAGGGTTCTCCAGGGAAACAGAACCAACAGGAGATACTGTAAATATTATTATGATATTTTATAAAATCACCTCACGTGACAATGGGAGTGCTCAAATCCAAATTGAGTAGGGCAGGCCACAAGCTGTGAACTCCAGTGAAGGTCCTCAATGAATTCTCCAGGAGGAGCTGGCCAGCTGTATAGAGATGAAAATTTTCTTCTCTGACTGCTGAAATCATCAATTCTCCTTTTAAGGCCTTCAACTGATTGGAGGAGACTTCTCTCATTGTTGAAGGCATTCTCCTCAGTTGATTGTAGATGTAAATAGCCATAGATGCATTCAACTTACTGATGATTTAAGTCCAAGAAATGTCCTCACAATTAGGCCATGCTTGTTTGACCAAACAACCCAGGCACCATTAAACCGGCCAAGTTGACACATGAACCATCACACCCTGCATGGTTGTTACAGGGTTAACAATTAGCCACGGTGTCAGTCTTGACCACTCTGTAAATGCAGCCTACACAATTCCCTGATTCAACCAATTTTCCAACCCTTAGTCTCCCCTTAGTGTTAGCCTTCTTCAGTTCTTAAGACATGACCCTTCCCTCTCCCAAGGCTTTTGCCAAAATATTGATTCATCTGCTTGAAACATTTTTTACACACACACATCCATGCACACACCTAGTGGGGTTGGTTTCTTCTCATTCTTTAGATATGATTTTAACTATTACCTCTGCAGATAAGTATTTTAATTAATAATAATTTTAAGTATTAAAATTACCCAGGACTAATAGTGTTTTTCACTTGAGTGTTTTCAAGAGGCAAAGGCCAGAAACAGAAGTTTGGGTTCCCAGATTTTGCACTATAGCCCTTTATCATAAAAAACTGAATTAAACTAGCATTCAATATAATAAAAATATACCACACTAATAAATATTACATTTCTCAAAGGTGTTACTTTATATAAAATTTATCCATTCAGAGAAACTGGCTGGGGGACACTATTCAGGAACTTCTCAGGAATACTTAATAAGTTACAGTTGTGGCTGAACACAGACTAATGATGTGATGGCTAATTCTCTACCACTATAGAAACTTGAATATCTAGGGAAAGAAAATTGTAAAAATTTCTATGCCAAAAGACCATGGGATAACATTTACTCTTCCCTCTGGTTTAATACAATGTTCTTTGCCTGCTTCCAGAGGATAAGTAAGTATTTGCACACATATGTTGCAAACTCAAAACAAGCCCTTGCTGGGTTTGATATTTTTTTGTTTGCTTGTTTTTACTTTTTAAACAACTTCACACTTTAGGACAGTGACATTAAGCTTTACATGTTGAATTTCAGCCTCATTAAAAAAAACTTAACTTTCCTATGGTCTAATCTTTAGTTATCAAAACCTTTGGTTCTAATGCGAATATTCTTGCTGTCCTGATTTTGTGATAATCAGGGTAGGCTAAACATTCACTATATTAGAAACCATGCATGTGTCCCCAGACCTAGTTTTTCTCCCTAGGTCTGGTTTTTAGAATGCTGGTGATAAATTAAGCCTGATTTATTATATGACCATCCTGTATGGGAAAAGACTGTAACTTTGGGTATCTTTGGTCAACCTTAAGAGATATAGCAGGGGGATGGATGTGGCTTGGGTGGTTGGACATCCGTCTCCCATATGGAGGGACCTGGGTTCAATCCCTGGGATCTCCTGGTAAAAATTAAAAAAGAAAAATATAGAAGGTGCGTGGGCCACTAGGCCCCATGCGCAGGTGCGCCACCAGGCACCGCGAGCCACGCAACAAGATGATGACGTACAGGAGAGTGACACAAGGGAAAGCCAAAATGAGATGCACCGAAAAACCAGGAACTAGGGTGGCTCAGGCAATAGGATGCCTCTCTCTCACATCAGAGGTTCCAAGGATCAAATTCCAGTGAAGATGGGAAGAGAAGGATGAGAAGAGAGGGCAGGAAATGGAACAGAGAGTTCCTCAGCAATGGACACAGAAACAGCAAAAATGGATGGGGGGTAAAAATGGATAAAAGTAAGTAAATAAATAAATAAATCCTTTAAAAAATATATAGGGGAGGAAGATACCGACTATAGTTAGTAGTAATACTTTGACAATGCTCTTTCATGATTTGTTAACAAATGTTTCACAACAATGCAGGGTGTTTGTGGTGGGGTGATGTGTGGGAGCCCTGTATGATGTTATGCATGTTTGTTTTGTAAGTTCATGATGTTTATTGAACACTTATAGTTTATGTATGTTCATGTATGAATGATATACTTCAATAAATTGTTTAAAAAAAAAACTTTGATTCTAAGACCATCAAATGAATCTATCTGTAGCTAAATTAAGTTTAAGAAACTAACATTAGATTAAAAGTATACTCTTATAATGCTTATCTCCATTATTTTAAATAAATGCATTTAAAATAACTGAGCTGTCATTAGAATTTAATAAGTAATTCTTAATCCATGAACTTTCTAGATCTCTTAATTTTGGTCATCTAGTGGAATTTACTTAATAAGAAACAGGATTTACGCCACAAATAAGCTTGCCAACATAAGGAAACATTTTAAACAAAATAATCTATATTTCATCACCATATCTTCTCATCATAGTGAACCACATTACCAAAAGAAGTATGAGTTATATGATTACAATAGTCCCCAAATTCTTTTTGAGCTTTGAAGTCCTCAAAATGCCATCATATTTCAGTCTATTAAGTTTTGTGACTGAGAGCATATGGGAGTTGAAACAAGCAGGTATAGCTCTGATAGGATTAGTATTTTAAAAGAACAAATTCACAGATCTTATCAAATCAAATAAATAGTAATAAGAGACCTATTTCCCTAACAAACATGTGGAATTTACAAATATTTCCTGAGATGCCTTTCATGTGGCAGCAACTGTTTAAGCATTATAGTTAAGACATTTTATAAACATTATCTCATTAAAACTCTCAATAATGTTTAAAACAATGTGTTAAAAACAAGGGCACATACCCATACATACCTATACACATATACACATGAATACACACAGAACAAAAAATACCTGAAGGGCTGTAAGGATATTTGCTAAGGCTTGTCCATACGTGTCATGGCAGTGAACGGCAAGAGCCCCTGGTGGGATTTCTTTCATGACATTTTCCAACATTCTTTTCATACTTCCCGGAGTTCCCACTCCAATTGTATCTCCCAGAGAAATCTCATAACAGCCCATGCCATACAATCTTTTAGACACCTGTTGAGAAAGGTGAAGTACTAGTAAAACAACGGAAATGAACAGTCATAAACACTGATGCTCCTCAGCAAACATCACCTATAAGTGAAAAATCACAACTAACATCAGTTACCTAAAACTCCCATCTATGGGGAACATATATTTTAGTTTTCTCATCTTGTTCCTTCCCTATCAAATCATAAGCATTATATAAAACTTGGAATGACATTACTGAAATTACATTTTTCTAATATTCAAGTTTGAATATCAAGTCTGATATTCAAGAGTCTTACCTATCTACCTGTATATGTGATAAATTGTTAAATTAGAAGCTACAATTTCAATGTTAAGAGCCTTACTTTTTTTGCACTTTAATCAGGCAGAAGCATTGCAGATGTACGTCAGAAGGCATTAGATTCAGGATCAAGAAACATCAATACCAGTTATAGCTCTGTCATTAACTAGCTTTCTAATTAACTGGTAGAGTCAATATCAGTGGCTTAATTTTTTTTGGCTTATAGATGAATGCAGTTGTTCTAGGTAAACTTTAAAGTCCTTTCCAAGCAAATAAGTCATATTACTTTCAAAGACAATGAGAATTTGCATGAAGGCACCACGGTATGTTGACAAAGACATGGGTTCTGGAATCAGACAGGCCAGGATTTCAGTTTCAGCTCCTGCTCCTGTTAATCACGTGACAATGGGCAGGAGATTAACCAGTTTGAACCACAGTCCCTAATCTGTAAAATGCAGACAGCACACAGCCTCATTTACATATTTCCTAAGCCTTCATTTCCTCATCTAAAAAGAGTTGTGATAATAATAATGATGCTAATAATACCATGCGTTTGGTGTGAAAATGAAATGAGATTGTCTAGAAATCACTCTACTCATCATCTGCATACACTCACTCATTCATTCACTCAATTTATACTTCTTCGGTACCTATTTTATACCATCACTGGTGCTGATATTCCTCAGCAAACATCACCTAGAATTAAAAATAGGAGCAAATAGTGACATAGCACATGCTCTCATCGAACCTGGAGTTAACTGGGGACAGACCTTAGTCAATCCCACTCAGAAATGCATAAAGAAAAGCTAAAATAAGAATTCTGAAAGAAAGAAACAGGATCCTAAGAACATGTAACAAAGGAAATTGACCTATATCTTTCAAGCATGAAGGGCCAAAGTGACAATTCGGATAGAGTAGAATTAATTTGTTGAAGACGATGAGAAAGAAAGATGGGGAAACTAGTCCATGTGGAATATAAAATGCAAAGGCTCAGGTGTCCCAAGCAGCTGAATATGAAATGCCGCTCTAAGCCAAACTCTGCAAATAAATATACTACCTTCCCTGCAGAGTGGGACATCACTCCTGGGAATGAGCCTCCCTAGCACGGAACAATTAATACCAAACACTGATCAGCAATGCATTTGGAAAAAGACCTTGACCTAAAGGGGGAAACATTAAATACAAAAGAGTTTTTATGGCTAAGAGATTTCAAAATGAGTTGGGAGGTCATTGCAGGGGTAACACTTATGCATGTCTCAGGCAGATCTCAGTAACTGCCACAGTAAACAAAGCCTCAAATAGGGGTGCTCCTGAGGGCTCTAGAGCCATCCGGACACTATAGGCAAGGTACAAAACCCCTTGAAATCAGCATCCTGTTGTGGGCTTTACCGTGAAATACATGACAACCTATTTCTCCAAAGTTAAGAGTTAGACTCATTTATCATTTCCCTACACATGATTCTTCTATCCCTTTTATTTGAGCTTATAATTAGTACTAGACTCAATAAATATACATCTCAGAGACATATCTTTGGTCCGTTCATAATGCCAGTTGATCTTTGAATCTCAGATGATTTGCAACCAACATCTAGACTCCAGTTAATCTGACTCATCCAGGAGAACTAACAAAATGATGATGGACAACTCCCATCCCAAAAAACAGAGAGTATCTACAACTGCAAGCAAGACAGCCCCTTCCATCTGCCCCATAACATCTAAGCCCCCTTTCAATCTGAGGCAGAGCAGGCATCATCATCCCCAAATCCTCAAGGCTGAAGAATGAACAAGTATAAGGGGAGAATGCATCCATGGACAAAGTAAACTTATCAATATTGCAGTATTAGAACATGTAACATTGACACGAAGATAGTGGTTACCAGAGATTCTGAGGGGAGTGGGAGGGAAGAAAAGGTAGAACATAGGGCATTTGTAGAGCACTGGAATTAAGTGTAAACCAGGATGTAAATTTTAGACCTTGGTTAGTAACAATGCTTCAATAGTTATTCATCAATTATAACAAACGTACCACAATATTGTAAGATGTTATTAATTGGGGAATATGTGGGAGGGGGAGGAGGTGGGGTAAATGGGAATCCACTATACTTTCAATGTAAATTTTCTGCAATCTAAAACCTCTTTAAAATAAAGTTTACTATATATATACATATATACATATAAAGCAAAACATGGAGACAACTTTTTGATGAGTTTTATTTATAAAATCTTGTTAAAATAAAAATAAAATTGTGGGGCTGAATTTTTTTATTTAAACAAAATGTAAGTATATGGTATGCCCTCTGTTTAGCACATTTTTTTCTGAGTTTACTAGGAGCTTCAGCAACTGTATCAAAAATCTTATGATCAACAGAGAAGAGTCAAATTCAATTTTATTAAACAAAATCCATAAGTTTGGAAAAGGAAGTTGATAATGTTATGAAAAATTTTAAATGACCATATTTAAAAGTATACACATTTTTAAAGAAAATATCAATGATATGCTATCATAGAAAGACAAAACTAAGAAATAGATTAAGTTCATGAGTAGAGTGCATAGGTTACTTTTTAATGTTCAGATAATTACTGCAATGAAATTTATTTGCTTTAATACACATGGGTGTATATTTTATTTTTCAAAGACATTTTGAAAAGAAATATTTTATTGGCACACCAATGTAATAAAATCAATGTATTTGTTAAGAAATAAGTATTTCAAAATTTCCCTAATTTTAATTATTTTGGATGCACTTTTCAAATTCAAATGGGTCTCAGTTTGAATGATAAAACCTTATGGTCACTCAATATATGATTCAAACCACATTACACATGGAAACCTGCAATAAGATCATACTGGTTTTCTTTTGCTATGCAACAAATTACCACAAACTTAGAAGCTTGCAACAACACATATTCATTATCTCACAGCTCCCGTGTATCAGGAGTCTGAACATGGCTTAAATGGTTCTTCTTGGCTCAGACTCTTACAAGGCTACAAACAAGGTGCCAGCTGAATTGTATAATTATCTGAAGACTTGACTAGGGAAGATCTGCTTCCAAGTTCATTCAGAATTTTTGATGTTATTAGGATTCTATTGCCATAAGGGCATTCCCACCTCTGCACTTTCAACCTCATACCCACAAATCCCAAGTGGTCACTTGGTCCCTCTCCCATCTCTTCCCCCAGTATCCTGGGTATTCTAACCCACCTTTCCCAATCTACCCACCTGTCAACCCTGCACCATCAAATGCAATAATATCACTACCCACCTGTCTTATCCCTTCAATACACAACTACACTCTATCACTTTACCATAGATTATGTCTGTATGAGTGATGGCTCACAACTTTCTCTTCTCTGTCTTGTAAACCTATCTTTCAGACAATGGTTCTCAGAGACTGCTCAATTTCCTTAATTCATATCAGTGAGGTCATGTACTGCTCATCCTTCAATGCCTGGCTTGCTTCACTCAACATAAGGTCTTCAAGATTCATCCACGTTATTCCGTGTGTTAGCACTTTATTCCTTCTAACAGCTGAGTAATATTCCATTGTATGTATGTACCACATTTTGTTTATCCATTCATCTGTTGATGGGCACCGGGGTTGATTCAAACTTTTGGCAATAGTGAACAATGCCGCTATAAACATTGGTGTACATATATCTGTTCGTGTCTTTGCTTTCAATTATTCTGGATATATACCCAGCAGTGGAATCACTGGAGCATATGGAAGTTCTATAGTTAGTTTTTTGAGGAACTGCCAGACTGTCCTCCACAGCGGCTAGACCATTCCACAATCCCACCAGCAGTGGATGAGGGTTCCCATTCCTCCACATCCTCTCCAACACTTAGAGTCTGCTGTTTTTTTAATAGCTGCCATTCTAATGGGTGTAAGATGGTATCTCATTGTAGTTTTGATTTGCATTTCCCTAATAGCTAGCGATGTCGAGCATTTTTTCATGTGCTTTTTAGCCATTTGTATTTCTTCCTTGGAGAAGTGTCTTTTTATGTCACTTGCCCATTTTTTAAATGGGTTGTTTGTCTTTTTATTTTCAAGGTGTAGGATTTCTTTTTATATGTAAGGAGAGGCCATGTGCAGGTGCTTCCGTCAATAGTCTCAGCCAATATGCCAAAATGAGAGTGAAGAGGCCATCTTCTAAGTATATCCCAAAACCCACAGTTTTCCAAGCTGATGTCCCATACATTGTGTAGCAGGAAGAGTTGTTCCCTCTAATGTTTTCCCTAGTTCCTGACCCACAGCACCCATGAGCATAATAAAGTTGTTATTTTATGGCTCTGCATTTGAGATAGTTTGTTGGAGTGATAAGCAGAACATTTATTAAGCATTTATGCATACTTCTCAGGAAACTCTAATATAATTCAAAATGTCTTTGGCAAAGCTGTGAATAAAAGCATAGTGAAAGTTTGAGAACTTCATAGAGCAGCATTTTAAAATCTTTTCGATTATATTTTCCCATGCATTGAAATTACATATATACTAAAGAGCAAGCAAACAAACAAAACATAACATTTTTCTTTCAAATACACTACTAGTAATTAGTTCATGATGCTTATATTGTTAGAAGCTCATTTTTTTTTAAATTAAATCATCATTTGTCAAATTAATCATTTTACATTTAAAAGCTGTGAAAAATCTATGATAAGGTGGATAGGGGTTGATTATCAGTTGACAGGGGCGAAGGAGGTACAGTGATGTGAGTTGGGCTAATGGTGCTGGAGTGTGAGTGTAAGCAGGGTTGGGGGGTGGACTGGGTTTTACAAGGAGCTGGGGGGCAGAAGAGATGCAGGAAGGAACAGGTGAACTCTGGGGAGGTTGAGTACTTGTGGTTGAGAATACAATTGCGGGAGTGTTCTTTGGGCAACCATGGCAGGGGACAGTCACTGGTGCAGGGTGTCCAGTGGTGAGGGGATGTGTAGGGAAGGGTACAGCTGGGGCATGCCTCTATGGAATATGAATGTGTTCATGTTGTTATAGGGTGTTATCTCAGTTTGTGGAGACCCACACAGTGAACAACAAATATTAAATTCTAACCTAGGGAGTCCTGCTATACTCTTAAATAGAGGGGCAAGAATCTCTTGATACATAGACAAGTGCCTAACAAAAGAAAACAGACCAATATGCCAAGCCCTCGATATTAATGCTTGTACTCATGAATCTTATTCTTGCAAAATTGAAACTTGGCTTAATAATATCTATTGCCTAAAAGTTAACTCCTGAAAACCTCCTTTTATTCAAATGTGGCCTCTCTCTAAGCCAAACTGAAGAAATAAATTCACTACCTTCTCCCGGGCAAGGGACATGACTCCCAAAGATGAGCCTCCCTGGCACCGAGGGATTAAAATCAAGTGCCAACAAGTGATGCATTTGAAAAGACCTTGACCCAAAAGGGTAAATATTAAATACAAAACAGTTGTTATGGTTAAGAAATTTCACAGTGAGTCTGGAGGTCATTCTAGAGGTTATGCTTATGCTTATTTGAACCTATAATTAATATTGTAGCCATTAAATATATGTCCCAGAGATGTAAATCTTTGGTCTGTTCATATGCTGGTTGAGCCCTGAATCTTAGTAGAGTTGTGGCCAACACCTACTCTCCAGTTCATCATATTCACCCAGGACGATTAACAAAATGATGATAATGGACAAGTCCCATCCCCCAAAACAAATAGCATCTACAACTCCAATCAAAACAGCTCTTTCCATCTGCCCCATAAGATCTAAGACCCCTCTCAGTCTGAAGCAGAGTGGGCATCACCATCCCAAAGTCTTAAAGATTGAGGACTGAAGAAACATAAGCAGGGAATGCAAACATGGACCAAAGTAGACTTATTATTATTGTAGCAATGGAATCACTTGTAACATTGATATAAAGATAGCAGTTACCAGAGGTTCTGAGGGGAGGAGCAGGGAAGAATAGGTGGAACATAGGGCATTTTTAGAGCATTGGAATTATTCTGCATGATATACCAATGACAGATACAGGCCACTATACATCTTGTCAAAAACCTATACAATTTTATGGTGGAAGTGTAAACCGTAATGAAAACTGTAGACCTTGTAGACATTGGTTAGTACCAATGCTCCAGTATTTGTTCAATTTTAACAAATGTACCATGCTAATGTAAGATGTCATTAATAGGGGAAAATGTGAGAGGGGAGGTGGTGGAGTATATGGGAATTCCTTATATTTTTTATGTAACTTTTCTGTAATCTGAAACGTCTTTAAAAATAAAGTTAAAAAAAGTATTTCAGGTAAGAAAAAAAGTTAAATGCAAAGGATAGTGTGATGAAAAAACAAAAATCAATGGGGAATGAAGTCAGATAAAGCTGAAAATGTAGGCATGGGGCAGACCAAAACCTTGCAAACCAAGTTTAGGATTTTGGTTAAAGATTTTATCATAAGAGCAATAAGAACCTGCAGTAGAATCTAGGGTGGTAGTGATATAATCAGATTTATGTTTTAGAAAGGTCATTTCTTCTGCAAAATAAAAAAAAAAAAAACAGTTGGAGGGTACTCAGGAGTTATGCAAACCAAATTAGCCATTATTATTGGATGGCAACTTGGATAAATATATGGCTTATTCTCCTCATATGCCCATTAAATGCTTTGATTCCTTAATGGCCAGAGAAGAGCCAAGGAGAATAGGCACTCAATTCAGACTGAGAAAGAGACACAAGTTGGAGTAAAACCTTAAGTGTGGTGTCAAGGGAATACAAGGGATGCATACAATAAGACAATAAGAGACATAGCAGACCAGGGAGCTGAGGTGGCGCAAGAGATTGAGTGCCTCTCTCCCACTCCGGAGGGTCCTGGGATCGGTTCCCAGTGCCGCCTAAAGACAAGACAAGCAGACACAGAAGAACACACAGAGAGCAGACAGTGAGTGTAAAACAATGGGGGCGGGGGGAGGGATAATTAAATAAATCTTAAAAAAAAAAAAAGAATCAAGGGGAAGATTCTTTTGAGAGGGAGCAGTTGTATATACAGGAGGGGAAAGGAGGGGAAGGAGTGGAGGCTTGAACAGAGTGAACAAAGTTTGAAATTATCATTTCAGAGAGTGGGAGAGTGAGGTGATTATAAAATGTATTGAGATAGCACAGAAGACCCCTTTAAGGTTGATGACCACAAATTTCTAATGATTCCAATATGCCTGCTGCATGGCTCTCTTCAGCAGTACCTCACACATTCTGGTATAGAAATGGAGAGCCTGAGGATGTGTGTGATTCATCAAAGAATGGCAAGAAGCATGAGGCAGAAAGGCAAGGGGTTTGGTGAATAGGCAGCAGTGGATCCAGGTTTTGTTGAGCCTGAAGTTATGCAATTTTGGAGGTGTTCTTTAAGAAAAGAATATATAATTGTGATATAAATTAATAACTTGGAAATATCCCAAGCAACTGAAGGACTACAAAATTTAAGCTTCATTAGTTCATGGTTAAGGTTCATTTGTTCATTGCCTCTGTGTGTAAGAATCTTGCTTAAATGACAGAACATAGGATATCTCTCATTTGAAAATTCTGCAGAAAAAGTTTATCTTGGCCAAATTTTATTTTCTAATAATGCCATCTTCAGAAAATCAACCAAAATTAACAGCCTTAAAATGTGCACATTAATATACTTCATATTCAAATGAGTTTCTGAGATAGTCTAATATAATCTCAAAGACAGAGCATTTTGCATTCATTGGCATTAATTAATAAACAAGAACAGTAATTAGAAAATGTACTTCAACAATCAGTTTCTTATTGACTATAATCTATTGCAAAATTGCTCAGGAACAATAGCACCTTGAAACACCAAAGTAAGATCTATTGGATATCAAAGAAACAACAACCAAAAAAGCAAAGCATTCACTGGTATAAATGCCAAAGTATGCAAGAGAAAAACAAAAGGATGCTGCGTAAGCAACCAAGGTAAAGTTTAAATGTGTGCACAGAAACTGCCCCAACATTCTGATGGACAGTGGGAAAGTCACTCACTATGTTCTATGCATGTAAAACCAAAGCACATGTTTTCATTCCTTCCACCTTTGAGCACCCAAATAATAATATTCAACAGCTGTAGTCAATACATAGGTCTTCAATGTTAAAATGAAGCTATTAATTAAGTGATCTAATGTCTTCAGGGATAGTCTCCCATAGCATGCTTCTTTTTTAGTCTTTGCAATGCAGATACCACAAATGATAAGGAAAATAGTCAAAACTTTAAAAAATAATATGCAACATTTGACCATGATCCAGAAAAGACCAGAGGTGTATCTTACTTCTGTCACTTTTTGCGGTGTGATGCTTCCTTCATATGGACAGCCCAGGGCACAAGACACATACCTAGATTTAAAATACACAGCCATTTAATATGCATTTATGGAGAGGCATTTCCTAATTCTCTTTCATAAAACTAAGAGCCAAAAATGCATGAAGAAAATTGATTTTCCACTATCCCTTCATTATTATTTTATTCTCAGATCAAAGAAAAACAATTTGGAACATTTTCCATTTAACTTGTATTTTTATCTCTCTAATAATTACAATTTAATGCATGCTATTTGATGGCAGATAAGGATAAAATAACAGGTGTTTGTCTTGTGAGGGTGTTTATACTATAGGAACATACTAATATTCAAAACAGAAAATACTAGTGAATTATATAATTTTATTAAATAATTATATGTACTCAATTGTTAAATGCCCAGGTATTTGGAATCATATAGAGAAGGCATGTAGATGAGTAACTGAATTTCTCTCTTTACTCCCATCTGGATGTTTTGGCCTCATTTTGATATAGTCATTAATCACCCCAGAACTCCTAGATTTGGCCATAACCTCACAGTTCCTCTTGTTTTTCTCTCATGGGTGTACCTAAATCATTCCAAACAGAAAAGTGCCTAGTCTGTGTTTAAAAGTTTCCAGATAAAGATATTCTGTAAGCTTCTTTAGCAAGTCGCTCTAATATAAAAGACAAAACTTTCCTGCAAAGACTATGAACCCTTTCTATCTTAAATTATCTATCTTTTAGGAAAACCTATTTTAGATATTTTCAGTTCAACACCAATATCATTTTATTACATTTTCTGCAAAGATTTTGCAATATTTGTATTATGTGATAATGCAGCACATGTCTGATGTTTTCAGGAATGAAGCACTCCACGTAAGGGAGAGAAGGGTGGTGGGGAATGAGTTTGGATATCCAGTTCTTTGAGCCAAAATGTAAAAGACTTTAGTTATCAGGTCCCTTGAACGCCACACCAAGGAGTCTGGACTTTGAGACTTCAGTTGTGCAGAACTCAAAATTATTAGGTAAGGTAAGATCAGATTTGTTTTCCAGAAATATAACTTTTGGGGAACTCTGGAATAGTTGCCAGAAGAAAAATGGAGGAAAAAACATGAGAAAAGATAATACCATATTACCTTGATTCTAAGATGCTATGGATAGGAAAATAGACTAAGAATTTCATAACAGGATTGGCGTAAAAAAAATAAAGGATATATGCAATGATTCAATATATAATCATTGATTCTAATAGTAACTTAATTTCAGAAGTATTTAAATATGAATAAAAATTATGTTTGTTATTAAAAGTAATATGTGGGGAGCAAACGTAGCTCAAGTGGCACCTGCTTCCCATGTACAAGGTCCTGGGTTCAATCCCTGGTACCTCCTAAAAACAAAACAAACAAACAAGTGAAAAAAACAACCCTTATTGGGGAGCAGCTGTAGCTCAGTGGTTGAGCACCTGCTTCCCATGTACGAGGTCCTGGGTTCAACCCCTGGTATATCTCTTTGAAAAAATAAGAAATAATACAAAGCTCCATAAACCAGGTAAACAGCTATTAGGACAGTGGTGGAGAAGGAGAAAAGGGGCTGAATTCAAGTGATATTTGAAAGTTATGCTGGACAGAAAACCCATTTCTTCTCATCCTCCAGTTAGTATAATTTAAATTTATTGTTTAGATAGTCTGTCTAGATTTAATCCAAAAATGTGAGAAGAAAATATTTTTGTGCCAATATAAATCTGGAGAAAATCACAAATGATGGTAAAAGAAATATTTTCAACACAGATTAAAAAATTGCAATTAATGTGATCAAAAAATGAGAATATTTATTGTGAACCCAAAACATCTAGAAGTGAGTAAATGGAAAAGTCAATGCATCCCTTTAAATGTTTCTCTCTAAATGTGAAAAACAACAACAAAACAGGAAGACAAACACACTTCTCCCATAGTCTCACCTTACTGCTTTGCACAGCTATTCCCTCACTGCCACAGCCCTTTTTCTCTCCACTTGCATTTCCATTTTTTCAAGGTTTCCCTCTGACAATGATTACAATAATTGTGGCCTCCCAGGTCTTCACATATCAATGCACTTCATCTTCATATGCTACTCTCTAACCTTTTAAAGTGGCCACCTCTTTGACTTACATATGGAGCTACTTTCTCCATGGCTAATAAGATGGTTCTCAACTATGTTTCCCTAAATGTACCTTAACACTCAGGAACAGGAGTTGGCAAACTAAGCCCCATAGGTCAAATCTGTGCTGTCACCTGTTTTCTTAAGTAAAATTTTCTTGATATACAGCTATGCCCATTTGTTTACACATCACGTGTGGCTGTTTTCATTCTATAACAACAGAGTTGATTAACACAGATATCTGGATGGCAAATCTGTTTTTTTTACAGAAAAAGTTTGCCCACTCCTGCTCTCAAATGAAGACTGAGCGTGAAAATGTCTCCATCATCATCACAAAGAGTTGCCTTTAGGGGCTGAAGACAATTTCTGAACTTTCCATATATTACATTTCATTTTATAAATTTCAATAGCATACCTCTTTAAAAAATCAACCAAAATCAAAGCATCGATATTAAATTCAGCTTCTAATCTCACTGTTTGTGATCTGGTTCTAACATGCAAACAGCTGTGTTTTGTTAGCCAAGCCACTCCAAATGTCCAGCTTCCAGTACACTCATCCGTAGAGAGGGCTGATGCAACCAGAAGTAAGAAAAGTGGAGCACTGTTAGTTAATTATGAGATTAATGGTGGAAGGAGGAATGATGAAATCAGTAAGCACACAGCCCTTCTCCAACCCGAGTTCAAAGCAGTCCTGTATTGAGGGCACTTGCTCTACTTCTTTGTTTACTCCAGATGACTGCAAATTTTTGAACCATGAATGCTCGCTCCTTTACCATTCTCTGATTTTAATTTAACACCACCAAACATGTTGAGTCACATAATTCTGGGCAGCTACTTTCTAAAAGGTAAAGCTCAGTGCTTGGCTCAGTCAGTGCCTATCTAAGTTTTCTTTTAAAGAACTATTTGGTTGAATTCTGAATTAATTTATGAAAGTTTAACACCAAGTATGCTTTCTGTTGAATAACCCTGGAAAAAGCTAAATAAGTTTAAACATAATATATTGCAGCATATTTCTGAACTTCACTCAGAGTACTTCTAGATATCCTTTATGTTCTGATTTCATACATGGATATTGTTTTTAAGTAAGAGTAGTACTTTCATAAATGTTTTTTAGTGAATTTCATAGTTATTTCCAATTGAAAAGCTGAAAAAAATGTTTACTTCACCAATTAAAACTTTTAGCTTTTATTCTATTTTATATTATACAAAATCTCTTTTCATAGGCATTCCTTAAATTAACTTTCTGTTACATGCCTGTCTTGCTCTGGTAACATGTAAAATATGCCTTACAAGAACATGTTGAAAATGATTTTAAATTCCTATAAGAGACTGCACTAAGAACATATACCATTCCACTGAAACCTGTGCTGGATTAATTTCACACCTTAGGACACCATTAACTTTCTTGCAATTACTTATATAAATTATAAATCCACTTCTTGCCTAGATACAGCAGGGTATAATCTAGCAGGAAAAATAAATAAATCTTAATAAAAATCTTATTGCTAATTTCATTCAAAATGACAAAAAAAAATCTTTCCTCAAAAGCTCTAAGTGAAGCCTCTTTAGACATGACTGCACAAACACAGCTAACACATATTCAGTATTGCTGGGTATGTGTTATTCTGGTGCATGGCAGTACAGGGATAATATATAAGGCTTGAAAAAGTATGAACCCTCAAATAAAACATATGTAAGGAAAGAAAATAGCTTTAACAGATGTCTCATTTTTAGAGTATTATATACCAATTTTGGTAAATGATGGCTTGAATTCCTCTTCCAGCCCAACACTTAAGCTTCAGTTTAACAACAGAGATTGGAAAGGAACTTAAGCAAGAAGCTACCCACTTGTAAGAAGATTGTGCCATGTATGCCAATGTATTCTGCAGGGGTGGATCATCCAAAAGGTATTTGATATTTCAGTGATGAGAAACTACCTGCTAATTACTGTGTATTTTAAAAAAAGGAGCCCTAAATAAGGAGATTCACTATCTCACATGATAAGACTACTATTGCCTTTAGGGTCAGCATCAGAACCCATAACGACTCTCTGTATTAGAATATTGGTATGTACTGTGAAAATTCTTGATTTTTATGAACAATAGAAAAAAAAACCATAAAAAAAAAAAGAAAGGGTTAGGGAAGTAAACACACATTCAGTGCAACATGATCTAGAAGATTTAGCTAACTCGCCAGACAGGCTGCAAGTTTTTGAATAAATATTGAATTATAAACTCTCTCTCAAAAGGGAAAAAAGTGGAAGTTGGCCATTTTGAGGGGGAAGACTGTGGCCTTCATGGCATTTAGGAAGATTGCCATTTTAAAGGCTGGAAATTATAAAGAGCAAGACAAGCAGTCAAAAAAATAATTAAGCATAGGAAGAATTTCCTAATTAAGGGTCTTTAATATAGAAATTGGGCACTAATACAAATGATGCAATCTCTTTTGGAAGCCTTTAAAGTCAGTGACGGTGATAGCAGATGAAGAGTTGGATAGAATGCTCACTCTTGATTTTTTATGGCTCTCAGAATTCTCCAACTCCTTAGGCTCCTCCTAAATATCAATAAATATTAATTAAACTTTGTAAAGAAGTTACGACTAAAATAAAACATTAATATATCTTACAATTGTTTTTGTCTTTATTTGAGTTATCTATTATTGTCTATATTAGCTTCATTACTAATTTGACTTACTCTTTGTATCTTCAAGTTTTTCTGGGAATTTGAGAAGAAAGCCAGAGGTTATGGCTCACAGTTAAATACGTTAAACATGGGTCAAATCATTCTAAACCTAGAGGCATAAACCCTAGGATGTAATTATGTAAAAGACACTTTCATGGTTTATGCTTTGATATGAATAGCTGCTGACCCTGTGAATTTATAATATTCTTTTATAAGTATTTTAACATTGAAATTTTCAATAAATACAACCAATAAGAGAGAAAATAATTACACTTATCACAGAGTCTATATATCTTTGCCTTAAATTTTAAAATTTAGGCAAATGCTAGAAAAATAAATTAGATTTTTAAAACAAATGTCACCATGAATTTTACCTTAAAGAATTAAGTTCAAAATGTAGACATTTCACTGCTCATTCACATATGCTGTATTTTCAGTAGTAGTTAGCTGACTCTGCATTTTATGTCACTGATTTGGCATGATATCTTCTTCTGAATGTGTCCCAGATGTTATGTAAAGTTCTATGCATGCATAAAAACTGTGCAGATATGTGTGTGTGTGTATGTTTGGGAGAGAGGAAATCAAATAGCTTTCATAACTCTAATAAAAGCTACTATTTAGAACATATGAAATTTATTATTTTTGTAAAATTTAAATGGTTTTAGTGGGCATTGATAAAATGCATACTGCCTTATGGCCTTTCAATCTGACAGCTGACGATGTAAATTTTCTGGATAATGATCAGATACATGTTAATGCAGCTACTGCCATTGTAAGGTGTGCTGATGCATCTACTGCAGTTTTAGCCAGTTGAAAATGGTTTATTTTCCTCATAGGAGTACCAACAGCCCATGATTTATAATGGGTACCTAAAATTTAGATTAACAGTAAAAATAAAATCTAATTAAAACACCAAAAAGTGGAGAAGGGAGAATATATTTTGCAACTGCACAAATAAAGAGTGAACTCATATTGAAAGGCATAGTTCCAAAAGTGAATAGTGTTTTAGAAAATTCAGGAATTGTGCCCCAAAGGAACAAAACCTCCATTGGAAAACACACATTTGTACATAGTGTAACTCAGTAGTAAGTTCCCACTGTACTTTTCAGATTTGGTTTTCCAATGAGCCACTTCTTGTTTATCTTTTCCATATGCATTGCAGCTTCTTTTCAAAGTATGGAGAACTTTTTAAGTTGGAGCATGTTTAGAAAAAGTTTCTTTACTTGTTCAACAATGAATGCTAAAGAGGATTTAGAATTTCTGTCAGAACTATCATATTAATTACTTATTTATAAAGGAAAGCTATGATGATGAAGGCTAACTTTGTTCAATTTATGTTTACATCCATTTTTCAAGAGAAAAAAAAATCTTTCTATTTTAAGGGCAAGGTGCACAGGTTCTTTCTGTCTTACAGATATGTATTTCTTCAACTTTTCAATGAGAATTACTTTATGCTAAACCCTACATTCCACACTTAAACACATAATGATATAGAATAGTTTTAATTTTTAAAAAGGAGTGAAAAGATAAGGAAAACAAACAAGATAGTTGACTATGCAATAGCCTGTTTCAACATTCTCTCCAAATTATCTTGGCCCAATTCCAAAACTTTTCTAATATTCTCATTTAAAATTGCATTTACTTGCTTTTCTCATTAACCACTGATTTTTTTCCTGCTACTAAGAATTTTGTTCACCTCACCCAAAAAAGAAGTACAACCTGCACCTAAGTCCAATTCCAGAATTCAGCCCTTCTTTTACAAATGCTACCCATTTTAATTTATTCAGATGCTATGTTTATTATATCTCAGTGTTTATAAAAATCTGTAAAAAAAATTAACTGATGTCTTAGAAATAAATGTTTTCTTAATTCGTAAAGAACATAAGGCCAAGAAGTATAGCCTGGTCTCACCAGGTACTGAAACTAAAGGTCCTAGAAGCAGGCAAGAGCAACAACAGGTTTTCTCTCTTCTCTTTCTCCATATATATCTCATTGCTGCTAAGATTCTCCTTCATTTTTCCATTTCAGCATAACACTACTCTGTCTTTTCATTGATCTGCATGTAGCTTCATCCTAGGAACTCTCAAGTAGTGAACTAGGCAGCAAAATCACATGATCTTTTAAGTCAGGTAATTATGTTTGGTATCCTATTTCTAAACTCTTGAGAGAGAAAAGTGGGCTTGTGAATTGCGGGTCAGTTTTCCTTAGTGGCCTGTAAACAGGAGGATCTCCTGGTATGAAGATCTGGTTGTTCAGACTTGAGTTACTGTCACCCATCCCCCAGCCTCAAGGCAAGCAGCAGTGAGATCCTCAGCCTGGTTCCTGGAGAAGTTTGCTAGTGCCAGGTTGGAAATAAAGACCTGGTTTACCAAGATCCGGGGGTGTGCCATCTGATCTCTGATCACTGCTTTTGATTAGCTACTTCAGATGACTGGGGGCCCAGCTCCAAGGACAGCCATGGTTCCAACTCTCCTCGGGCAAAAGCAACAGAGGAAATTTCCTCAAAATTATGGAAAACAAGGGCTACATTTAGTAGGCAAAGTCCAAATCAATAAAATGCAGCTTCAAAGACCCATAGGAAAAGATTCTGGCACCCTTGCTGGTCCCTTCCATTTTAGACTTCACACCAAATGCACAAGCAACAAAAGAAAAAATAGATAATTGGGACCTCATCAAAATTAAAAACTTTTGTGCCTCAAAGGAATTTATCATGAAAGTAAAATGACAATCTACACAATTGGAGAAAATATTTGGAAACTACATATCCACATAGGTTTTATTATCCAGACTATATAAAGAAATCCTATAAAACTCAACAACAAAAAGATAAACCAATTTAAAAATGGGCAAAAGATTTGAAAAGGAATTTCTCCAAAGGAGACACACAATGGCCAAAGAGCACTTGAAAAGATGCTCAACATCTTAGCCATTAAGGAAATGCAAAACAAAACCACAATCAGATACCATTTCACACCTACTAGAATGGCTACTATTTAAAAAATGGAAAATTACAAGTGTTGGGCAGGATGTGGAGAAATAGGAACACTCATTCATTGTTGGTGGGGATGTAAAATGGTGCAGCCACTGTGGAAGACAGTCTGGCAATTCCTCAGAAAGTTAAATGTAGAACTACCATATGACCTGGCAAGCCCGCTTCTAAGTATATACCCAAAAGAATTGAAAGCAGGGACTCGAACAGATATTTGCACATCAATGTTCATAGCAGCATTATTCACAACTGCCAAAAGATGAAAGCAACCCAACTCTCCATCAAGCAATGAATGTATAAACAAAATGTGGTATATATATGCAGTAGAGTATTATTCAGTCATAAACAGGAATGAAGTTCTGATACATGAGACAACACGTGAAATAAGCCAGGCACAAAAAGGACAAATATTGTATGATCTCACTTATATGAAATAATTAGAATAAGCAAACACATGGGGTCAGAAACTAGAATATATTACAGGGGCTGGGGTGGTGGAGAGAATGTGGATTTAATGCTTAAATGGTACAGAGTTTCTCTTTGGGATGATGGAAAAGTTTTGGTAATGGATGGTGGCGGTGGTAGCACAACATTGTGAATGTAGTTAACAGCATTGAAATATATATATTTGAATGTAGTTAAAAGGGGTAGATTGTTTTAACTATGTTAACATAACATAACTATGATATATGTTACTATAATAAATTTTTTTAATCCATAGGACTGTACAACACAGTGAATCCTACAGTAAATCATGAACTATAGTTAATAGTGCAATTATAAAAATATTCTTTCATCAATTGCAAAAAATGTACCACATTAATACAAGGTGTTAAAAATAGTGTGGTATATGTGAACTCTGCATTTTATGTATAATTTTCCTGTGAATCTACAACTTCTTTAATAAAAAAATAAGAGGAAATATGGGAACAGCAAACGTCTAAATAGCTCATAAACAAGCATTTACAGTACATGTTAACTGAACAGGAAGATGTTTACTATTTAAATTATAAAACTAAGACTTTGAAGGATTTTGTAAGTACCCTCGTGCTGGAATATTCATGTGCTTTGCAGACTTAAGGACATCCTCAAACTTCTTCATGCTTTCTTCAATTGAACAGTTAATATTCTTCTTGCTAAAAGATTCAGATGCGGCCCCAAAAACTGATATCTCAGTGGCTCCAGCAGCAACCTGAAAAAGTATAATTTAAAGAAAAGCTAATAATTTTTAAAAAAATGAAAATGACAGCTGTAGAAGAAATATTAGCATACTTGTATTCTTTAACATTTGCCTTAGAAATTAAAATTAGATTCCTCTCATATTCCCACATATTCATTTTAAATGTAAAAATATTTTATAATAACAGAATAACTCTAGAAACTGTAACATTCATAAATCTATGAAGCATGGGAGACACGTTGGCATTGTTCCAATTTAATTTTGCCTTCCTAAATTACATGTCTAACTCAAGTACTTTAAGCTTAATTATGGAAAATACTAGGCACCCCAATAAAACCTCTTAATTTCTATGGAAAGCATTATTTTCAAACTCATTAAAATAGGGAATAGTAAATGCTTTCTGTTTCTCTTCTCTTCCCATAATTCAATAGAAGTTTTTTACCCAATTCATCCAGATTTTGCCCAAGATCTTCCTCCTGTATGTGTTAACGTAGCTTTCTATAGTCTCCAGTCTGGTTGCTACAGCCATACTCTTATGTCCCTCTGGGCTTAATCTTCTTGCCTATCTTTAAATCCAAACATTAGCCTAATCAAGTTTCCCTTTTGCCCCTTTCATCATCTTTTCCAGGGGCATGCTTTTGAAATGCTTAACTTCCTAATTTTCCAGCCTGTTCTAAGAAACCCTCTATTAATGGATCTGTAGCACTTTGCCCAGGTTCCCCTTTCTATCTGATGTTCTAGTAAAACACTAAGGGGAAAAAAGCTATTCTGTCATCTTTCTTATATCATTTAAAAATTTATTGGTTTCTATTTCTATATCCAGTATAAATTTCCAAGTCTAAAATAAAGAAATGTATATATTTAATATCTACTATGAGTCAGTGCTATTGTTAGTAACTTTTGATGCCTTATTTTTAATCTACAACTAACCTTATAAACTAAATATTATTATGCCCATTTTGCAGATGAGGAAAATGTGACTCAAAGAGGCCTAATATCTAGCATCGTGTCCTACAGTTAATAAAAGTTCTGGACCCATGTTTTGGGCACAGGCCTGCCTGATTCCCTGCCTAATATTTGTTGGACTCCACTGCTTGCCCATATACACTCTCCTGAGGCTGTCCTTCTGGCTAATATCTCTTTTCAAGGTAGAGATATTCCCTGTTTTGTTAGGATTGGATGGCAGCAAGATTTACAGTTTTTTTAAACATGACTCTTTCTTTACAAGGTGATAAAAATTATATAAAATCAAAGAAGAGAAAAGATAAATGATTCCAACAAAATATACCAACTAGTACCCCATGACCTCAACTACATGTGACACAATCTCAAATCCAAAAGTGGAAAAAAATTTCATTAACATCAGAAAGAGTTACTGCAAAACATTTGCAATAAACCCACATATCCCTCACACTTCAAGTCTTTACTCAAATTGCACTGATTCTTCTTTTATGTGTACAAAAATAATTACCCAGTTCAATGATATTAATAATTATACTGCATTGAGAAATGTTTAAGTTATAATCTGTATGCTCTACTTAAAAGGGAAGCAAAAAATACTTCTGAATGAATTTCATTAAAATGGACAATTGTAATTTTTACATTTTGATCCTTGAAGGGTTAAGCTAAAAGGGTCATTTATATGTAGCACTTTGGTCCCTAACAATGCCATGCTATTGATTTCCATGCATTCGTGTTAGTATATTAGCACAGTATTTATGTAGGATCGTAAGTGTGTTACATATGATACTGTTTTAACTCTGTAAAGATCTTTAAGACAATAAAAGCCACATCGATTTTAGAAAAATTTGTAGCACACTTACAGCACGGTGAAAACCCTGAAGATTAGGAGTAAGGACAGGATATCGAACTCCTGGATATTGACGAATGCCTTTCATCACTTCAGTGTGATCAGCCATCTTAAATACACAAAAATTATATATAAATATGTAACTTTATATATTCTATCAAGCATGCTGCTAGATTTTCAGGTAGATGGAACTACACGTGAACTTATATTCTATTAATTAAGGTTAGCAAAAATCAAAATTACAGTAGTGTAGCTAAAAAAAAGTCGTTAGTGCCATAGATACAGAATAACTAGATCTGAGATTAAGTTATTCGCATAACAGGATCTGGATAAATGAGTGATTACAGGTATTCAGAATTCTGAACTCCATTACTTTCACTAGTGCAGTCTTCATTCTCTTTCTTTCATTTCATGGCTGAACCTCAAAGATTCTAGAGACTAAAGAGAAATTTGAAAGCAATATGATATGCATTTATTCCCACATGAAAATTTTATGTTTAAATTGGGCTAGTAGTAATAATTTTCAATGTATAAAAATTTACATTATTTTGTAAAATATAAATTGCATGTCTCCGTTAGACTAATTTAACAGGGCTGAAATTCATTACATTACTTGGTTAGTATGGGTCTTTTAATTAATTATGGTCATAAGGTTTTAACCCATACTATCTTTTATAACATGAACAAATGAATGCAGTGGAGTACACAATAGGAAAATTTAACCTAGGCTGTCAAGATTTCGTTTTCTGAATCTATAAAAATATCAGCTTTGAATTAAATTTACTAGTTTGCCACAAAATCTAGAAATTAGTCTCTTCAATCAATAAGTGGTGCTCAACTCCTACAATCATCACATAGAGAAATTATCTTTGAGATAACCATGAAGCTTGTATAAATTATGGCATGAAACATAAATATAAGGAATTATAAATAAACAGTGAAAAGTATACAAAATGAACGTGGAAAAAGCTGTGAAAGGTTGCACCAAAGCAAAATTGGTATCCTCTAGGTGGGAATGGAATTGGGAAGACTGTTGATTATTATTATCTATATACCTTGGCATGAAGTGTTAAAATAACAATACGTTGATTTTAAGCCAAATTATTTTCATTGAAAATATTGCAATCATTTATATTTTTTCAAATGTGTGTAGCAGTATTTACTCTTATTGGTCCATTGGTCTTATTAAATCTTAGTTATATGCCAATAAGAATTAAATTCAATATTTTCAAAGAATATAGTTTTGATTAAATAAGTTTAAAAATACATATTAAATCTGAAATTAAATAAGACATTAAAAGTACCTCCTTTTGACTGCCAATATGCGTTATTAACATTTGTCTGCATGTTTCATTCAGTCCAAATAATTTATTTGCATCTAACATGTGATTGCCACACATTTATGTCTAAGGGATTGCATCCACGATTGCCCTCCCCACAGCTGCATTTGTACAAAGGTTATCATATTCATATACAAAGCATATATGAAACTTTTCATTTCATTCTAAGCCTATTTGACTGTAATCCAGATACTTATTTTATACCTACTATATGTGAAGTCCTGTGCTAGATTCTTTGGGAAAACTCAAACACAGGAAGGTATAGTCTTTGCACTGAAGTAATTTACAGTATATATGGGGAATAAAACAGATGCACATGGAATGTTAGCAATTAAAAAGAATATATTGATTGTAAATAAGAGCACAGGGAATAAGAGGACAGAATAGGTAAGAGATGGTACAACCTATAATAGTCTAGTAAAGTTTAAAAGAGAATGTGGGATACAAATCACAGTCCCTGACTGAAGCATATTATAATTTCCAAAGCAAAACACAAACAAACAAAAAAAATGGGCAAAGCAATATTTCTGGCCCATATGCCCTTCCAGAACCTCACCACTACCCATCAAGACTTGAACTTTATTTCCCCTCCCCGTGAACCTGGGTAGGCTTGTGATTGCTCCAATCAATTGAGTATAGTGGAAATAAAACTATGGAGTTCTGAAGCTAGGTCATAAAAAGGATACAGCTTCCATATGGCTTTCTCGTTTGGGGAAGCTGCTGAGGGGAAACCAGCCAACATGCTGTGGGAACACCCAAACTAGCTTATTCAGAGAGGCCACAGCAAGAGGCCGCATGGAGAGACCCACGTGAAGAGGAACTGAGGCCCCTCGCCAACAGCCAGCCTCACCCACTAGATTTGTTACTGAAGGAGTCTTCAGATGACTGTAGCCTCCAGCATTCAACTCATCAAGCTGAGAACCCCGACATCGTGGATCAGAGATAACTTGTTCCCCTGTGCCTTGTTCAAAACCCCAGCCAACAGAATTAGTGAGTATAATTAATGGTCATTTACGCCACTAAGTTCTGAGGTAATTCATAACACAGTTATAAAAACTGGAACACTGAAAAATGGATAGGGTTTGAAAAGAGGAAGGGACGGGTGTAGAAGTGGGAACACATTATCTGGCTATAGAAGATTATTGGTGAATAATGAGGATTAGGTTACAAATGAAGACAGGGGGCCACACATTATGGTGTGTGTTTGAGTTGAATCAAGTTATTGTAAAGATTCCAGAATTTTTCTTGACAGCAGTGAAAAGCCATAGGGAGTGGGTGTTGAATTAGAAGAAGACTGGGATAAATACAGTATTTTAGAAAGATTAATCTGAGGGAGATGCAGAGAGGGCAGTCTAGGGAGAAGAGAGGCAATTCTCAGGCAATTCTGAGAACCCAACTTCTGACAAGTTCTGGTGTGGAGAAATGGCACTGGGAATAGAACTCTCAAAGAAAAATTAATAGGACACAGTGGCTAGTAGTATAAGGGAGATCACATTATTAAAAAGTGTAAACCTCACCGTGATAGCTTTCCTTTTTAAAGATTTAACATTTGTACATATTTCAAAACAGTTTTGATTGCAACTCCTTGAACTTGGCTTTTGTGCTTGATGTCATTGCATTGACCTGTTATACATTTTCTGCCATGCTGAAATCTCTCTCTCTCTCTCTCTCAGGCATATGCACACATGCATATATAAATTATAATTTAAAATTAGAGCATTAAACCCTAATTTCAGTCAAAAAGATAAAGTAACTAATACTAGTTTGGGAACATGTAATGAAATCTAAAATAATATTCTTACTGAAGAATAATGTTAATAGATATTAGTAATGCCTAAGCCTAACTAAACATGTTAGAGACATTTATACTAATACAAGACATTTGTTAGAGACATTTATATTAACATAATAACAAAAACTAACAATCAGTGCTTCCATAATCAATATACAGATTTGGGTAAGCAAGGCATAAAAATCATAAAAGAGCATAAAGGACACAAAGGAAATTTTAATCTACAACAAACATAGATCACATTAACCTGTAAGGAATTGTTTCATTCTACATGTTATTTAACCAAAACCTTGAGTCAATAAGAAGACCTTTAAATAAGAAACCAATAATGGTCTCTTTTAATATATGTTTTGACCAGAAAGAACTAGAAAATGAACAGAGATGATGGTAACCAGATTCCCAGGTCATAAAGACTGAGCTTTGATAATCAATGATGATACTCTAATGAAATTATGATGAATACATTAACTGGAATCCAAAATAAATTGGTACTTTTTCTTTTAAAAAAATATCCACACTATAATGGGGACATTTAGAAAATAACAGTATTCTGTCTTAATTTGGCCAATAAAGGCAAGTTAATGTAAAAAGCTTTAGAAAATCCTGATAGGATATAATTTTATTACTATGAATAAAATATATCAGGTTTCAATTAAAGATATAAAATCTTTGCTTTAATTTAATTTCATTTTTTACTCTTGGGGGGGTTATGCTATCATTCAATCTTGATATTAGTTCAATGCCTTAGATTTAACGATTAGTCAAACAGTAATGGAGCTTTTCCTTTACAAGGCTTTGTTTTGACATTTTAACAAAGCCTTTCTACATCTGGTTTTATTTAGCATATTTTTAAGATTTTGCTGTGACTTTTCATTTAAGATCATAAAAAAATCTCAATGATTTTAGGTGATAAAGTATTTTGCCATCATCTGGCCACAGTTTGGGAAAAGAGATACTTATGTCTCTGAAACCAACAAAACAGGTCAGACCGTGGTTAATCAATTTCCTAGGCATCCACATTTTGATATAGATTCAAATAATAAAAATAGTTGTGCAACATTCTGCAAAAGTTTTGAAGAGAGGCAAAGGATCACAGGGATTAGAATGTAATAAGCATATAGTTTACAGATTTTTTAATTTGCTACTGACCCATCATGTGGCCATTAAATTTGGATATTCAACATTATACATATTTAAACAACTTACTAATATTGTTTACTTACTAATTACAATTAATGGATATTGCAATCGCTCCTAAAATACTTAGGCTTTAAATGTGTTCTCCAGATTGGGGTAATAGCTAAAATGTAGTTTAAGGGGGTTAATGCCTTGTCTCACCCATTTGCCTTGAGATTGCTGGAATTTCAAGATAATGCATATGCATTTGCAGTAATAAACAATGACAAAACAGTTTCTCATAAACTTAATAGAAGGAATAATATTAGAAGTTTTGATATTTTTTGCCAAAAAAAGTTTACAACTGGGGAACACAAAATTTATCGCAATTAAAAAATATCATGCGCCCTTAAACGTTGATTTTTTTTAATCCATTTCAATATTTAAACATTGATTTGTTTCAATATTTCTAGACATGATTCATTTCAATCTTTTTAGACACTACATAGCTAATATTAATCAATAGAAAAATCACCAGATGCAGGCTCTATCCTTAAGGAATATACAGACTAATAGGGAAGCTACACGTGCGTGTGTGTGTATATTTATACATATATTCACATTGTGTAAATGTGTGTCTGTCTGTATATGTATATATAATATATATATATAATCTGTATTATATACACACTAAGTTGAAAAACAACATATTATCACATGATCTGAAGTGCTTGGGGCACAAACAAGAAAGAATTTTTCTTTATATCCAAAATTAGAATAATGACAAATATTTAAGTTACACCTTCTCTAAGCCAAATTTAAATATCCCAGAAGCCTCATTTTAATCAGGCAAAACTGTACATAGTTGTTTTACTTTACTAAAGACTGTCAATGCAAAATACCAGAAATGAGTTGGCTTTTATAATGGGAATTTATTAAGGTAAAAGCTTACAGTACCAAGGCTGTGAAAATGTTCAAATGAAGGCATAAGAGATGCTGTCCCACCAAAGGGCGGCTGCTGGAAGATGCTGAATACCTGCCACATGGCAAGGCAAAATGATATCTGGTCTCTGCTTTCTCCTCCAGGCTCGCTTTCTCCCCAAGATCAGCTGTGGGCGATCAGGCATACAGCTCTTCTCTCCCCTGGCTACATCTCTTCAGCTTCGGGCTGCTCTCTCAACCTCTTGGGGTTTCTCTGGCTTTCTGCAGCTATAGGTGATCCTGGAGTCCTCTCTTACATGGCAGGGTAAAATGACTGCTCTCTTTCTCTGTAAGTCTCTGCATGGTTCTCCATTTATATAGGACTCCAGCAAGAGGGCCATGACCCACTCTAGGTCACACCTCACTACAGTACTCCAGTCAATGGCCCCCAACTGAATTCAAACCAATCAAAGGGTCCCTAACCCACAGGAATGGATTAGCTCCAAGAACATGATCTTTTCTGGGAGTCACAAAAAGCTTTAAACTGTCACAATAGTGTTATATATATATCATTTTTCTATTATAACTTGAACTTTTTAGGGTATAGTAAAAGGAAAGGGTTTAAGAACCCTAAATTTATAATGTGCTTTTTAAATAAAATACTTCAAATAATTACGGGGTAAAATGTTTTATAGAAATTAATTCTAAATTCTTTTCAAGCATGCCATTTTTTCATTTTCAAATCTGGTGAAATTAAAAGCAAAAATATCTATCATTCCTTACTCCTCTTCAAAACAACAGTTGATTGAGAAACCAGAATATTCACTGAATAAAATATTGCTCATTTCTAACTGAATATATGTTGCACTGGATATATAATTAAGTTTAAACAAATATTCATGATTTAATTTAGATGAAAGTACATTTAAAATTTTCCTATTTTTATTTTTGAGAAAAACTGACTCTTATTCAAATATTTAGGACTTTGACACTTATTAACATTTTTGTTCCCCTTCCCAGAACAAATTCAATTACAAATATTCCACATTGTATAGGTCTCCAAGTTCCAGAGCTGTGTTTATTACTAAAATTGTATTTGAAAGCCTCTTATATACATTTATGATATATAAAACATCTACATTTATTAACATAACTTAATAAGTGATTAGTCACTAATAAGATTATAAACTATATGAGAGAATGTTTTGGTTTGTTTGTGCATCACCATAAAAATTGCTCAATGCATCTTTGTGGCTCTGCTGTAAATGAGAATACTAAGGGTTTAAGTTAGCATTTTTCTTAAGTGGGGAGGTATTCAGAGTGGAATCTGAAATTCATGTGAGAAATAGTTTCCTAAGGGACTCCATCATACCGTGCTCTATATTAGTCCTTTATTTGTTCTTAAATTCCAGAAAAAATACAAAATTAAATAACTTGACCACATCATTTACAAGTAGCTCTTGGTAATCTAAATACAGGCTCTAATTCTTCTCCTCTCTGCCTTAGTCCAGTCAATATGAATGAGTCAAGCATCAACAAGTGTGCTATCCCCTGTTTCTCCTTCACTTCACTCACCTGCTAAAGAGAACCTTGCCATATCCAGTTCAAATTGTTCCCTACCATGCCATCTAAGAAGAATTCTGGACTTGGTGTCGTGTGGTAGATTAGGTAGGGATCTTATTTCACCTGAGAAGTGGTAAAATAAAGAGAAAGAGACAGCCAGAAAATCTAAATGATCTAAATAGTAACGTGGTTGGGGAAGGACAAGCTGGTGTTTGAACAACATGCATTGGCTATAAGAAGCGTTTACTATTGAGGGGCTCTTGGGCCATTAAGAGGTAAAGGAAGTGGAGGAAAAAAAGGAATTATATAAATTGTTGCTTTAATATTTAACAGTTTAATACTTATCCATTCTCTTTAAGTGACATATATTTGCTTGGAATACCATTTCAATTTCTTTAGGTTGCCATATTATGTTTCTTTATATGTGAACTCAGGCAAAGACTGAGCCACTTGGGAGTGCTCACAGTGTCTGTGCTCTTTGAGAGCACTGGATATAAAATAAAGTGCTCAATAACACCTTATAGGAAAATTATCTCAAGAGTGCACAGTCCCCATTCTCAATTAGAGGTGGAGTGGGTATCACCACCCCAGAATCCTCAGGATTGGTGAATGAACTATGGACTAGAGTGGACTTACTGGTATTCTACTATAGACTTATTGTGATTCTAGCAATGGAAGAACTTGACATGGAGGCAGTGGCCACTGGAGGTTCTGAGGGCAGGGAGAGGGAAAACTGGTGTAATGTGGGGGCATTTTCGGGACCTGGAATTGTTCTGAATGACATTGTAATGACAGATACAGGCCATTATATACCTTGCCATGACCTATTGAATTGTGGAGGAGAGGGTGTAAACTACAATGTAAACTATAATGCGTGCTTAGTGGCAATGCTCCAAAATGTGTTCATCAATTGCACTGAATGTACCACAAAAATGAAGGATGTTGTTAATGGGGGTAAATGTGGGTGGTGTGGGGAGCAGAAAATATGGGAATTCCCTACATTTTTTTGTAAAATTTATGTACTCTAAATAGCTTTAAAAAAAATTTAAAAAAATTTAAAAAAAGAGTGCACCGTCATCACACCCCACAGAATCTGGCACCAGATATAGATAAATAGTTGAGGGAAAAAGTTTTTAAATGTATTGACTCAGAGGCTGGTCTGTGTAAAATTCTTCCAAACAATATGTACGTAAAATTATAAGTTTATAAAGCAGTTTTCATCAATATCGAATCCAAATGAAATTTTTTTCCTATCAGGAATACACCTGATGCACATAATATGAAATTATAAATGCACCATACATATTTTAACATTTTAATCTTTTATGAAAATTAAAGAAAATAGAATATATCTCAATTCTTCTGTGTGAAGGGTGTAAAGCCATAGTTATTCTTCTAAAACAAAGTATAAGTCTGTGTGTGAGGAGGTCAGTTTTTTTTGTTTTGTTTTGTTTTGTTTTGTTGTTGTTGTTACATAAATTAACCCATTTATTACAGGCTAGAGACGGTTCAAATTGTGGCGCTCCTACTGGTCTTTCAATTCCTTCAGTCTCCTGATGGCAGACTTTACTGTGACTGCAGAGGTGTTGTTGTAGGTCCAGGCACCACCAGCTACTGTTTTCATGCAGGAACCACAATGCCAGATCCCCAAAGCTTTTCTCTTCATTTTGGTTTTGCCACAGAAAGAGCAAGTGTACTTGGCATGCTGGCTGATTTCAATTTTCTTCACCATCTTCCTAAGCGAGGCGCCATAACAGGTCCCATATTTACCAACAATTCCGACCTTCTGCGTTTCGCCACGTTGCTGTGAACTAACTCCGAGCCCAGAGAGCAGGTCACAGGTTTTTACACACCCTAAAGTATTAGATTATACCTTGGCCTGAAAAATGCTACATACTGTTTGGCTTAAACAACAGGAATTTATTGTCTCACAGTTTTGAAGGACCGAAGTCCCACATCAAGGTATTGGCAGGACCAAAGCGTATAGCATCTGGTGTTAGCAATCCTCCAATTACATAGTGATCTTTCTCTCCTTGTGTCTGGTCCTCTGGTTTCTGCTGACTTTTGGCTTCTGTGTCAAATTTCCTTTGCTTAAATAGATTAGGGGCCAAATTTATTCAATTTGGCTTCATCTAAATATGAGCTTCAAAGATCCTATTCACAAATGAGTCCACATCTTAACTAATAGTATCATTTTCAAAGACCCTATTTACAAATGAGTTCACACTCACAGGACTGGGAGTTAAGACTTGAACATTTTTTGTGTGTGTGAGAGGCATAATTCAATCCCCAACACCAATAATGAATTATTAAACTCAAAGACACTTTTCTGAACTGTCAATAATTTTTAAAAATTCATCATAGTGCTAGAAAGATGACAGAATCAGCTCTCTATTCACACCATAGAAAATTTTATAAAGTGTTATCATGTAAAAAGGCAAGCAAAGAATATGCAACCAAAAATGTTGGGAAAATGTATTATATTATCAAGTAACATCAGACAGTTAATTAAATCTTTTAAAAGCACTTTTTCTCTCTTTGAATTTTGAGGTAGTCAATTACTTTTAACCATTTGTGATTTTCATTAGATTTAGTTTCTCATTCAAAATCGATATTAATTTTCACAACTAATTTTGTGTTGGGCAATATGTATTCTTTTTCTTAAAGAGGGTCCCCCAAATGAGTATACTTTGAGTAATTGACATTGTGTCCCCTAGTGATTCTCTGATCTTAGCCTGAGAGATGACACTGAACTGTCTAAGACATATCAGTTAGAGGGATTCCTACAGTTCCTTCACTTGGAGTGATGAGGCATAGATAGCAGCCAACTTCTCTAAGACTGAATAATCTCTGGGACTTGAAGAAGAAAAAGATTGAATCATATCTAATGCTTGCTCCTTGGAAAATTCCATATTCCCAGAACTAGAAATGTTGAAAGAGACAACATGGCTACATTTAACATTTCCAGAGGTATCCAATAGAAAGTAAAGTTACCAATGGATAGATTGTAATAGAATGGATTTTTGAGTAGCACAATTAACATTGGTATCTTTTATGGAAGTACAAAAAGATCAACCAGAATAGGAGTTGGGGCATAGTTTTTGAGGACTCTCTATGACCTCACCTTCCATGACCCCCGCCATCATTCAAAGTAAGCTCTGTCATTGTCAGTCTAAATTCTTCCCTTACTCCTTTACCTAGATGCTGTCTCTGTCAGTCCAAGCCAGGTACCCACTCTGATACGGAATAAGGAAACTAGATAAAGATATACAGGATCTAAGGGGCATGAAGGAAAGGAAGACATTTTAGAGAAAGGAGCTCTAAAACAGATGTGGGGTACAAGATATTTGGACAGGTAAGGAAAGGGAAAGATTTCCAAAGTTCAGTGTTAGCATATAAATTGGATGCCTTTTAGTGTTATATTTGAAGCACAAATGAACATCAGAATGCCTTTTCATTACTCTGACATTCTGAATATACCTCCTAATATAAAAATTGTTATTTATCCTGGATCCTGTGGGACTCCATCACTTATGATGCTAAAAGTATTTAAGACCTTCATCTTTTTAGCTAAGCTCTGTGAAGAACCAGAATTAATGAGAATAAAGCCTGGCAATATCTTAGAAAACCCATTCCCAACAAGAGGTATGGGTGTAGTGCATAGGACTTATTGAAGGTCCAGTGTACTTAGAGTGCATTTCTCAAAAACTGTGTTCTGAGGACAGCCTTGGTCAGAATTATCTGGAAAGATTTTAAAATACTAATTTTTGTATCACACATCCATCACAATGAATTGAAATCTCTGAGTATGGAAAATGGAAATCTGCATGTTCAATAAGCTCCTCAGGTGGTTCATAGTCATGCTCTAGAGTGGGATGTAGAATAAAAGTTTTGCAATAGACCTTTGGAATAAAAATTTTTTTCATGTTTTACAATGAGCAACATCCTCATCCAAAGTGCCATGGTCAGGTCATACCTCCCCCAACTTATGGGACTCCAGAAAATTGGTACAAACTTGAATCAGATACCCATGACTACTATACAGCTGAGGACAGCCTTATAACAAGATTTTATCTGTTCCCCAGCTCAAGTCCTGTTTTCCTCTTCCCACTGTTATGATTCTAGAATGGTATTCAACCAAATATTTGAAGGTCTTTAGAACTCCAGATTTCTATCTCTCCCTACACAGCTCATCTAGTTCTACTTGAAGTGTTCCCAGCTTACCTCTAGCCATAACAAAATTTGCAATACTGTGCCATGCTTCTTTAGGTCTTTGTTCCTTTGCATACATCATTCCATCTGCCTGATACCATTCCTCCCTTTACAATCTAGCTAATTGATTTCATTAATTCTTAGAAGCTCCTTTTATATGACATCCTCAACCAGCCTGATTTAGATGTCTCCATGCCTCCATAGTTTATTACGTATATGTCTAGCACTGCTTTTATCAAATTTTATGAAATTTACATTGATTACGCCTCTCTCTTCCTGACTAAATTATTAGTTCCATGAGAACTTTGCATAAAAGGGGCATTTGGCAAGTGTTTGTCAATTTGAAATGTCTTGTCTTTAGTTTTAGCACCTAATTCTAGTTTGAATTCACATTAAATTCAATCCACTTTGAATCAAATCATTCTTTTTCTCCACTAATTCTAATATTTTATTAGTAGTAATGATAATAGTAATGATAAAAAGCAAACATTTCATTTGACCCAGGCTCTAGGTTAAATCTATATGTGGTAAGTTCTTTATGTGCATTAGTGCTTTAAATATTTTAAAAACCCAATGCAGACTTCTGGAGAAGTGGAACTGGAATAGAGGTATTAAGGATGAAGAAGATCATCCAGTTAGCTTCCCAGAATAGGCTAGACATCACAGAAGATTTCAGCCCCAAGGCTTGCCGCTGGGACTTGGGGGAGGCCAAGTCAGAGCATCTAGGGCTTCTGACCCTCTGCTTCAATAGAGGAAGCCTCCTTTTATTTTTATTCAGAGGTGAATCCGGGTTCTATGGGCCTGAAATGATTACAGTTTGGAAGGTGGTCTCTTTAAGGAAAAAATTACAAAATATCTAGCTTTTGTAAATTTTCCTAAAGCATATGACCAGGTAAATACATTGCTAGGGACCTTCCCAGAACTTTGGGAGGGGCTTATACAAATGCTTCACTGTCATTTTCCTGTCTATGCCATAAATTGAAGATCTACATAAAATTTCATACAGGGCAGAAAAAGTTCCACTGATAAAAAACTGAAAGTCTGAAAAATACTTTTATTTTTTATTTTTTATTTTTATTTCCTGCCTTATTCATATAGGTATCATCAAGATAGTTGAATCTTTCTGAAATACAGATTCACAGTGTCTAATAGTGTTCCTTTCCCTTACCACTCTAGAAATACTTTCAACAAACAAATGGGGATATTTTGGCATATATTCTTCTTGGTAATCCATAATATTTCTGAGTATATTCATGTTTGTAATTCTCTGCTAAATAAATTATCTGAAATTTTGCCATGGAACAGACTGAAACTTACGGACCTATAATCCTCATTTGTTTTTTCATGCTCACTAATATAGTTTGCTTAGTAATTTTTAAACAAATATTTTCGAAGGATTTTTTTGTTTTTATATGTCCCCACACTCACCACCACCCAGGACCCATTTATATCTGTTCAAATTAAGTGGGAAATGTCAGAAGTTATTTGCCCACAACCTCCACTGGCCAGATTAGACAGAGCAGGAGTGCAGCGGCAAAAAGGAATATAGAACATACAATTTCTTTAACACATGCCATCGATTACTACAAAAATGTAAATAATGTGGTTTCAGACCCTATAACTCAAAACTCAATTTGAGCAGTAACTCCTCTTAAAGGTAATATGTTCATAAATTCAATAATGAGAAAAAATGAGAAGAGAGCTCTTCCTGACAACCCTGGGTGAAAATGTTCTATTCAGCAATGAATGGCACTGTAGCCTGGGTACTATAACCCTGTCTCATTCACAGACTCCTTGCACAAACCCCATATATCTTAGCCTCAGTAGCACAGAGGAAATCGTGGTCTGCTTGAAGAAGTAAGACAGTTTTAATAAATCACAGTCTACAATAATAAACACAGGAAACCTCTGGAAAATTGAACATCCAGTTTTTTTTTGTTTTTTTTTTTTCCTACTCAGTACTATCTTGGCTGCCACGGCTAAAATGGTCTGACACCAGAAACACAAAACTTCTAAAGTCCAGAAGCCTTAAAACCAATTTAGTCTGGTGTATAATTTCCTGTACTTCCTTATTCAGCTTTACCTTGTATCCTAAGGACCTTGGTACTGCTTTTTACCAGATGGAATGGCCATCTTTCTCAAGAGCGACCAAAGCAAGTAGCACATAACCCGTACTCTTCTACTGTGCGTGCAGGTGAGTGTGTAACAAGACATTCTAATCATAATCCACAACTGTACACAAATATAAAATTTTAAGTTGTAGAATAAACCTAACTGACTCAAACAAACTTGTAGAGTATAAACTGGGAGAGCAGTGCTCTAGACAGAGAAACCAAAGTCACTTTAGTCAGTCACATTTCCTGGTTTCCTAAGATAAACATAACGAATATGCATTAGTTATTCTTTGTTCAGGTCAATGCCTTTTGTGACCACCCTCCTGGTCTGCTTGTGTCAAAACAATCCTGTTTCCAACATCACTCGGAAGTAGGGGCAAGAAGTCTCAAAGCTCCCAGTATAATTTTTTCCTTTCAACCGAGCTGCCTCTCATATATCATGCCTGTGTGTTTGATAATAACACTGTCGACATTGTTATTTCCAATGCAAGGAGGCAGAAGTGATTTTTAAAACACTGTATCCAATTGTACTCCTGCTATAATTACTGGGAAGATTTTTCCTCCTATACTTACACTGCCTGCTGTAAGCCAGCTCTGCCCACAGAGTGGATAGCTGTACTGATGAGAAGAAAGGGTAAGCCTGGGTAGTTTGAGGTAGACTAACTCACTCAGGAGACTGGCAAAAAGGGTCATATTACTATGATAAACAAGGCCATCACTGCAATAGCTTGCAAGGTCAAAGTACAATGAATTGGCCAGCTTGTGTATCTGGAGATATCTGTTTCGGTGAAGAGTACAGAAGGCAGAGTTTTAAACGCTTTACCAGAGTGCCAATGTCAAACTGCTGAATGCGTTCTGGCCGCTAGGTTCTACTGTATTATAAACTCATTGATATTCACATGATTTTAAAACCCCTTTGTATGTGTTTAATTTTCTTAATAATTTGATTTTCAGTACTCATTTTAACTTTTCAATGGCCTTATTAGATAAATATTATGGTTATTGTTAACAATGATGTGTTATTCAATTTTCAGCCCAACAAAGAACTCAATACAGTTTTAAATAGAGAATTAATGGGTGAATAAATAAATGAAAAGTATCTAAGGCATAGAGAGCCGAAAATACTTTGTCAAATCATATCATAAATGCGTAAGAGTCAGGGACCAGGTTTTCTATACCTCCACCAGAAAAGGCAAGTTAAACAACAGAAAAGATCACAAATTCTTGAACACAAGGGCTAAGTGAACATATTTACACAACTGGTGAGTGAACTATTTACATATTTAACATATTTAACATCTCACTACTTTAAATATTAGAATTGGTTTTGAGTAATGGCTTTAATTTTACTATATGAGCAAGTCATAATTGTTGCATGCTGAAAGTACATTAGTTCCTTCTAGTCCATAGGGTATACTTTGTGCTTCACCCAAAGTGGTTTTCACTCAAGTGGCTTAATCAGGATTCACATTTATGGAATGGGTTAACACTAAAATAAGATATACAATGTTTATTACACAAACTCATCAGAGTAATTCAGCAAAGACCATTAAAAAATCAGAATCAAATCTTCCTTCTTAGCCAAACTGGAACTCTATTTGCCTTTTACAAAACTATATTATGTACAAATCTTTCAACTGTCTATGCATGTAGATAGTTCTATAAAAACAAATTTTAAGATAATTTTAATCAGATACAAATAAAGAATTTTAATATGACCAAAATGGCTTTGAATGTTTCTTTCTTTCTTTTATAGGAAAATATTTAGAAAGTTTCATAAACATGTAAACAATAAAACTGAATAAAAGATGAAGTAAAGTGTCTCATTCCAATGTTCTGTTTTGGTAACTATTACAAGTGTATAAATAAATATAACTCAACATGTCAGTTAAAATGTAATTGATCAAATTAAGCAATTACCATCCTACTGAAAAGTAGCATTAAGCCTAAGCATAATAAATAAATGAGTATAATCACAGTTTTTGTCTTAATGGGGAAAACCACAAAAACCAAATAATACAAATAAAAACAAAAGAAAACATTGAAGTATACCCCTGACTTGAAAAACTAAGGAAATCTAACCAGTAGAATTAGACATTATAGCTCAATTAAAAACTTTGCTTTTTCATTGGATAGAATAGTAAAACTGTCTTAGTTAAAGAAAAAGTTGCTGATGACTGCTTAGTGTTATGCACAATGTTAGCAATGCATAACCTTAAAACAAATTCAAACACTAAGAAAATAAAGCCCATAATTCTAACCCCCTCCAACCAAAATCAGGTTCATATGTCCATGTTCTTTTCTGAGAGAGACAAAGCAGTCTTTTAAATATTTGTGAATATGCTTTAGGCAATTTGCTTGCCCTATGTAAATATTTTAAATATTTGTAAATATTTAAATATTTGTAAATATGCTTTAGGCAATTTGCTTGCCCAACTTTAAAATATTGCATTGGGTTAATCGTTGCTTAAAAATATGAAAAATAATAAGCACCCCTCCCCTAGGTTGATTAGAGGGATTCAGGAATTTAAATTATCACTAATTGTAAAGATATAGTAGGTAATACCCACAAGCAACCCATCTGTAGGATATGAATCAAATCCACAGCCATATTGTACGGGGTATCTAGTATAGTATTCAGAGTGCAAGTGATTATTTTAACTTAAAAGGAGAAAACTTTAATGCAAATTTAGAGAAACATTTTAATACAGCAACTTAAAACAACACAGTGTACTTTATGCTAACAAAAACATGAGGAAAAATCTAATTGCTGTTTTTCACTTCTGTAATACACTGGCATTTGCTCTACAAAAAATAAATGCTTTCCTGTTATTTATTCTTTCAAAAGAAAATAGATATTACCTAAATAATTTAACACATTGAACTGAATCATGTGTACATGCCAGACATGCCAAATGGGTTAAAATAGACTCTGAAAAGGTGTCTGTCTAGAAATTGGAACTTTGCTAAGCAGGTCCTGACATGGAGAGCATTGCTTTAGGAATGCATGGAAATAACATTCTACAATGAATGCAAAGATTCTCGCAACCGCATGCTCACTGTTTTCAGAGTGAATGGCATAGATTTGGAGTTGTGGGGGTAAACTGCAAGCTTTAGCTTTTACATTTTACTTTCTGGCTCTTTTCTTTCTCCATCCCTACCTTCAGGCAAGAGGGTGAACTCCCCTGCCTCCCAACACCTCCCTAACTTGGCCTACATGTTTAGAAACGTGTATACAGGGAAACACTGGCTCCACTCCAGGGTAGAAGTGGTTTCTAAAAGCCAGTTGGAAAGGTCTGGCATCTCGCAAGGCCAAAACTTAGTGGGGTGGTGGAACAGCATTTTGAAGGCAAATGCCTATGACTCTGTGTATTAGTTCTCCAGAGTTCTCCAGAGAGAGAATTGACAGAATATATATTTATATATATATATTTACTAAATATATTTATTAAATATTAAGATATTTATTATAGCAATTGGCTTATGCGACTGTGGGGATTGGCAAATCTGAATTCTATAGGGCTGACCACAAGTTGGGAACTTGATATTAACATTGAATTCCCCAGAGAAGTTGGTTGGTAGAAGTAGGGATAGAAAATTCTTCCTTCTGGCAGCTGAAATCATCAGTTCTCCCCTTAAAGCCTTTAACTGATTGAATGAGAGGTCTCTCCATTGCTGAAGGCAATCTCCTTTGTGGATTGTAGATGCAATCATCCATAGATGCAATCAACTGCCAAATGATTTAAATCTATGAGATACCCTCATAGTAACAATCAGACCAGTGCTTGCTTGACCAAACAACTGGACAACATAACCTAGGCAAGTTGACACAGGAAATTAACCATTGCACTGATTCATTAGTTTCTATCTCATGGCTATCTCAACCAGAGATGAGGCTGAGAAAGACAAGGCATGGGCTGTGGAGGCAGCATTCTCCTTCTCATCTCTTATTAAGTCCTCTAGGCAACCCACTTTCCCCTCAGAAAATCCACTATGAATATCATTAAGGCAAAGAAAAAATGTTACAAAGGGAGGAGTGGGAGTAAAGTAAGTATTGCTAGCCATGGCAGTGTTAGAATATATATATCCACACTCACATTTGATGTGTTCAGAATATACAGAAGCTGTTTCTTTATCAAATGTATTTTTAAATCATTAGTATAATAAAGCACATAAGATTATTTATTAAACTGTTTCTAAAATCATGAATGTGGCAGATTGTAAACATGACCCCAATGATATTTCCCCTCCCACTTGCTCTTCAAGAATATCAAACTTCCAATCAGGAAGTGGCATCTGTCCCCTCCCCCTGTAACTGGATGAGCCTTTGTAATTACCTTGACTAATAGAGTATGGGTAAAACAATACTATAAAATTTACAAGTCTTGGGTGTAAACGATATACCACTTTTGCCTGGCTCCCTCTCTCAGAACACTTACCTTTGGAGCCCTAAGCCATCATGTTTGCTATCCAAGGTTGCCATGCTATGCGGAAACCCAAACTAGCTCATGTGGAGAGACCATGGAGGGCTCTGAGACCACATGAAAAGAGAGGGGTGCTAGCCAGCCCTCAGTTGCTTCAGCCACTCAACTGCTGCCAGCTCTCACCATCATTTGACTGCTACCGGCTGAGAGATCTAGAGCCAGAAGAGCCCAACTGAGCCATTCCAGAATTCTTGATCCACAAAAACCATAAGAGCAAACAAATATAATTTTAAGCCACTAAATTCTGAGATTATTTGTTATATAGATAATTAGAAAAACCAATATCAATTTTACAAGCTTTCAGGGATCTGTGGAATAACACATAGTTTAATACACAGGTACATATACATTCACACAAACACATAGCTAGAATATTTCCTGCAAGCTACATAGTCAATGACCTACTGAACTAATCTGAAGGGTCTGTGGTCCATGCCCATTAAATGCTAGGAACAAAATCAGGTGGGAAATACCGGACACTTGTGTTCTGTTTTCTTGCTGAGCTAGCAATTTATCAACGTGGATATAGCTCTCATAGCAAAATTTTACTCCATTTAACTTTCAATAACCACCTGAGGTCACTTACGTCAGAACTTTAATCATTCTCTGAGACCAAATATTGAACCAACAGCAATAATGATTTGAAGTGTAAGAAATTCAACATGCTCCAATAAGTCGAAAATCAAAACAAGCTTAGAGCATTTAAGAAGCTGTTGATAAGGAAAATAGATCCTTAAACCTCTTAATATAATTCTTTTTCCAAGGGAGTCTTTTTTACCAGTGTGGTCTCTTGGACTAATAATTCTAGAGAAAATAAAAGAATATGGATATTTCACCAATGTGTATTCTGGATGCTTTAAATTGGCTAGTTCCTGATTGAGACACTTAAACAGAATCCACATCTACTGTAGACACCTCAGTGTACCAAGTAGGACAGAAAGTAAGGGGGAAAGGCCCTGAGGCATTTCATAAAGTGGCTGTGCTAAGCACAGTGATAAAATTATATAGAGAAAGCCCTCAGCACTCACTTAGAGCCAAAAAAAAAAAAAAAGCCCTCCTTTCTCTTTGAACTCCCTCTTCAGTTTCCTCTTGAAATGATTTAAAATTGGAAATCCCACCAACGTAGCCAACCCAGGTAGCCTATCAAGCCTATTGTTAGTTGTTTGACCCAATACCAAACACACACACACAGACACACAACACAAACCCTGCCCTAAATCCACATACCCCTTTAAGACTGACAAATCCCCAACCAATCAATAGGACTCAAACTAACTTCCTTTCTATGTCTATAAAAATTCTTGCCATCCCTAGAAGCTTGAAGCTACTTCCATTTTCCAAAGTGTTCCAGCTTCCTGCTACAGCAAAACTTTTGGTGTCCCGAATAAAATGCTAGAATCTGCAAACTCAACTCCAAGTTGTGTTTTGACAACAGAATTGAACATGTCAAATCAGGCTCCTTAGGAGGAAGTTTGGGTTAAATCTTGCTCCCCCTTCCACCCACCCTCCCTCACCTATATGGGTAAAGGGGCTGTTTTAGCATCACGAAATGGAAACTGCAGTTATTGCCTTGGTAAATTCCATCAGAAGGCCTAATTCATCTGGGGTATAATGGATGAGCTGCAACTGGAACACCCACCAGATGGTGAAGTTTCGCTGTCAGGTAACTATGTTTTGTCAGCAAAACAATTTGGGGGTGGTGTTTCTCTCTCTCTCTCTCTTTCTCTCCCTCTCCTTCTTCCTTTCCACTACCAAATTACTCTCTTTCCTACCTCTTCTCCACACTCCCACCCTCAAAAAAAGCAGAGCCTGGAAGAAAAGCCAGGACAAAGTACAGTATCATAAGCAACAGCCTCCTGCATCTTATCAAAGTAAATTTAAATCTTAAACTTCAATTCTGTAAGTGTGTTTTCATTACCAATGAAGGACCAATTGTGTCACATACTACCAGAAGGGTAGGAAAATATCTATGCAGCCCTAATTGCTAAAATTGTGCCTAGGCTATATTTTTAAGTGACTTGTATGTAAGTGCTCAGGTCTCTTATATATATATTTCCTTTCACTTTTATAAATGAAATCTATTCCCAGTCCTGGCTGATATGTCAAGATTTATGACCCACCCATTGCAAATGTTAAAACTTGAATGGAGGGTAAATATTTACAACTGAGACTTTACACATGATATACAGGAGCACACAGTGCTTTGAATGGTTAATATATTCTTATTTTTAAAGGAGTGATATTCACTAATCACTCATGTTCATAAAAATGTTTTAAACAAATGGCTAATACAAAGATGAATGTAAAATTCTAGTTTGCTTTAAAAACATTTTGGCCTACTTATGATAGTTTAAATAGCTTACTACATACAGCTACATTCCAAAGTTGCAATAAAACTATTTTTATAAACATGTTTCCTTTCTGTTGTTACTGTTATTCATTCCATCTAAGTGAGGGCCTATCTGGACTCATTTCAAACGTTCTTACATTACATGTCACTCTAAGGAAATCTTTTTCCAGATAAATTTTAAAGACCATGTATTTTTTAAATGGCAGGTATTTTATCATCTCTAGCCATTTAGATTATAGGTGTAGGATCCTGTTTTATATGGCACCCTGCTACCGTGGAACTTTTCTTTGCACTGTTTTAGTTAGGAAGCCTCTGCCAAATAAAACAGTAGGAGGGAAACTGTAAAAAAAAGCTTTAAAATGCTAAAAAAAGAAATAAGTGAACAAGCAGCAGTCTAAACATAAACTAGAGGACTATTCCCATGACCTATGTTTGAAGAAAGAAAATATAATAAGAGGATGCAAATAATTAATAGAGTACCTATTCAGAGCCACATACTTTGTCTTTAGATGAAGTAGAAAATACTTCAGAAAATAAATATGTAAGCTGTAGTACTAAAATTATCCTGTCACCAAAACTCAGACATTATTTTAAATTAGACCAGTCAGATGTCATAAAATTTCCTTCTAAACTGAGAGAGAATGATATATAATTTCAAAAGATAAATTAACATCATGAACTAGTTCTGCTGACTGAAGGCCCTTTTTTGTTAGCATGAAAATGATGAAATCAGCGGAAAAACATGATGAGATAACCTCTAACTATAACAATGAAAATGCCTTGCGCAGGCAAGCTTGGGGAAGTCTAACACACAACCATAGTCATGAAAACTCAGACTGTCTCAAGAGTGCCCCTTGAAAAACACTTAATATATTGCTAGTAAGTGACGGGTGTGACTTCAGATGATGAATCTCCTACCATCTTTGATTCAGGCACACTGCTGTTTTATAGATATGTGATTTATTGAAACCACTTTTTTTGTTTGGAGTGCATGCAGCCACATTAGTAGTAAAGTTGAAATAATACAACATAGTCCTTGGTATGTGAAGGACAAAGTATCTAATTAATCAGATTGTGCCTGATCCAACATTTAAAATAAATACATTCTTTAATCTTTAGGAAAAAGGCTCCTTAGCAAAGAGAAAAAGTTAACTTGTGTGGAGCCCAGGATCAGTCAGTCAGTCTGTCAAGCAGGCTTTCACCTCAGTAACATTATTGAGCACTGGTCCTGTGGCAGGTACTCGGGACTCTGGAGGTTCACATACAGGGACCGACCCACATGCCTTTTCCTCCCAATGCCCCCTGCTGCTGGGAGTTCCAGGATTCTGAGAGGTTAGTCAGGTGCTCAAGCTCAAGGTGGGATGTGGACAGGAACACAGTTATAGAGGCACTTACACCTCACCACAGCTGTCTTCAGGAGACCTTTGTGATAATTCAGTCATTTATTCGATAATACTTTAAGCCTAGGAAGGGTTCATTAAATCTCTATGGGTTAAGTCCTGAAGTCAATTCAGGACAAAACCCAGAATAAATCATATCATCATATAGTTACATCAGATGTATCCACTTAAGTTAAAGCCAGGAGGCCTTTTTCTATTACTGCTCACAGACCAGCTGCTCTCCTGCCTATTTTGTCCATCTTTTCACTTAGGTAGCTGTGCAAGAAGGAGCTTGGCCTAGAAAGGATCTCAGCCTTGTCCTTCTTGTTGCTGGATGCATCCCTAGATGAGTCTGAGGAATAAGCAATCAGTCTCCCTTGGGGAGAAATTCATGAAGACATAACGAAGACTAAATGGCACTTACACTCCCCTAAAATTAAAGACAGCTATGGAAATAAACATAGCTACAATTGCGCAAAATGACAGTCTCAAGGAAATATGTTTAGTCCTATCAAGTTATTCATGCCCTCGTAAGTAAAATATTTGTGGCCTTCATTATGCAGGACTAAATACATGAACCAAAGTTAAGAGTTATTAGTTCACCCCAGTGAATTAAAAGTAGTACATATTGTTCTTTCAGGTTGATTAATTCATTATTCACTTCACAAATATTTACTTAGCACCTATTTACTATGGACCAAGCACTGGGGATACAATTATGAACAAGACAGACATGGTCCCTACCTTCATAACACTTATAGTCTGGAAGTAGATAATCAGAAAGTATTATAAGCATTGACAACTGGGATGAAGGGAAATTAGTTTGTTTTGAGGATAAGTGAAAGGAACCTCAATATTTGAACACTGACTCTGTGAAAAGTGATATATTACTACTACTATTTGTCCCACTATGTCTGCTGCTGCTTCTAATGTCTTGCAATTTAAAAAGGCTCTAATGTTTTAAGCCTTTTTTACATCATATTGTTATAACTTCAGAAAAATGCAGAAATTGAGATGCACATAAGCAAGTACAGATTAAGTGCTATGGAAGAGGCAAGGCATGTAAACAGGGAACAAGAAGCAATTTGGTTTGACTGGAGCTTCAGAAAAATGAAGGAAGGTAACAGATGTCAGGCTGGAAAGGAAAGAAGGAGCCAGGTATAGAGGAACTAGAATGACAAGTCAAAGAATACAGACTTTTTCAATGGGGAAAAGGGAATCTCTAAAAAACTTGGAATGTGAGTTTGAGAAGGCTTATATTTTTAAAAGCAATGAGCAAAATGTATAAGGAAGGAGAAACTGTGGTTAGGAATATCATTTAAAGGAGTACCACAATAACTTAGACAATTATTGGATTACTGGATTATTAACATAGCAATGAGAATTGAAAAGAAGAGACAAGTATAGGGTATATTGAGAAGGAAGAAGATTTATGAGTCAGTAACTGATTGGATACCGAAGACAACCCTTTGAGGATTCAAAGTCCATTAAGAGAAAATTGAGCTATTAGCATAAAGTAGGATGGACAAAAATGAGATTGGTTTTGTACCCACTGAGTTTAAAGTACTGATGGCACCTTCAGCTGCAGATTATCAGAGAGGGAAGGACGAGAAATATAAATTTTTCATCCTCATAGAAGTGACTGTTGATGTTAGAAGGATTGCCAAAGAAGAGAACATAGGAAGAGAAAGGCTCTGCAGGCTGAACCTTAGGGGAGCCTTCAACTTAGTGGCAGTGGAAAGATAAAGTCAGGGATGACAGAAAAAGAACAAGTGGGGAGGGAACAGCACCAAGAGAGTAGAGAATAATGGAAACCAAGGGAATAGGTGATAGAGCAATCAGTGAAGTTAAGTGGTGCAGAGAGACTTAGGGACCCAAAAACTGAGAACAGGCATTGGATTTGGAAGGGTGAGGGATTTATTGGTTTCTAACTATTAATCATATTTCAAAGACCAGAGCCAAAGCTCAGAAGTGACAAGTCCTATCACCTGCCTGGCAACTCTGCCTAATGCTGAGGGCCTCCATCATCTTTCAGGGAAGATTCTAAATGACCGACTTTCTTTGTCTGTGATGAATATATATTACGCTCTAGCAAAAATAAGTGCTAAAAGGAATGGAAGTAAGGAGAGTGTGTATTCACATTTCTCACTCTTTAATATAGCATTCTATGGGGAATGTATCAGATCATTCATCATCTCTTTCCTCTAATAGACTGAAAGGCTGAATCACCTAGAGATGTTCAGATCATTCATAAAATCAGTAAAATGTAAATGGAGGACAGGCCCCTAAATCGCTATTTAAGAGCCCCATCCTTTACTCAATATAGAGGAGCAAATATTCACATATTTGGAATTCCAAATAGTTATTTAGGACTCATTTATTTAAAATATTTCATGAAAGGAGTTTTTATTTAATCAAATCTGAGTATGTGGGCTACCATTTTGTAAGAAAACAAACATGGCAAATAACTAATGATATGAGTTTACTATCACAATGCATATCATATTATTTACTAAATAATTCTTGGCAAAGTTGAATTAAGGGTCTAATTAAGAAATTATGGATTTACATACCTGTGGTACCCATCTGGAGGATACAAAGCTGGTCACTTCTATTACAGACAGGCCAGTTTGGGAAAGTTGATTGATAAATTCAATTTTTATATCTGTAGGAACTATAACCTATGAAAATTTTAAAAATTATTTTGTAAGTAAATTGTATAGGGTCTATTAAAACACAAACAGAAATTTACTTCTAAGCTGAAAGTAAATTCTATTTGATGATTTGCAAATTCAAGTAGTAATTGACAACAAATATTATTATATAACATATGAAATCCATGTAATTCTTTAAAAGCTTAAGAAATATTAATATTGAGATTTGGTATTGAAAATAAGCTGCATAAAACTAATATCAAACTACCTTTTCATTCTGCAATCCATCCCTAGGTCCAACTTCTACAATTTTAACATGATCAGGTAGTCCAGGTAGATGGGATGATTCCTGAAAAATAAAATACAAGGATAAGAAAACCAGAAATTAGACTGTCATACTTGCTCATTTGAAGCTTAAACTTTGTTAAATTAGGTTTTTATTCCAGAAAGTTAAAACAGTAGGAAATTAATAAAAAGATATAATTCAAAGTCCAAGTTTACATAATCAACAATAGGAAGTCATTTTTTTTGTTTGTTTGCTTATAACTGAGGGATATCCAGCCTAGTGCTGATGAAAATTCAAAAGATTAATTTCTAAAATGTAACTGTGAGATAGATGATTTTCCCAAGATCTAAAGAGCAAATTTGTTGGGTAATTCTGCATGTAATAATAAACATTTTGTTGTTACAGTTCATTTAAAAAAAATAGATCTTCATATGAACAGATTTCTAGCAAGCACACTCATATAAGATGCCATCCTCTACATCCTGAACTAGAGGAGTATGGGTTTGTTTTACTAGCTTGTGCCCACAAAGTCGAGGCTAGAGAAGAGCACGTCCTGTTTATCTCTTCTCTGTGTCACACAGCATAACTACTACCTATATACAGTTTCCCCAGGGACAGACGCCACCGTAGGCCCTAACCCTCAACACCCCACTGGGAACTGCCTTGCACCAGCCTATCCTTGCACCCTATTCTACCTTTTACCAAATCTGAGGTGGCAAAGGGAATGGATCCTGGAACCTCTGTCCCTAACCTGGGTACTATGAACACACCAATTTGGAAAGACACTTGTTTAAAACATGGGTAACAGGAACAGGCTTTCTAAACTTCATTTTGCAGTTAAAATCCAAAGTATGCTACATCTTTCCAGAGTTGTCCCAACATAATCTCCTGGTACCTTCTGAGATGAGTTACATGCAGGTGACCCATTCATCAAATTCTTCAAATGAATAGTTGAAGGAATTGACCTAAGCAAAAGCTGCACTTTAAGGTTTTTTTGTTTAGTTTTGTTTTTCATCAAGGGTGATGAATTTGGGTTGACGAATTCACACTGTTTTACAGTGTTCTTGTAACAATTGCAGGAATATACTAGTGAAGTGATGGTTTTGCATGCAGGACCCAGTTCATTTCTATGGCACAGAAAAATGCTCACTGGCTCCTTTAGGGTCCAAAGCTGTAATCTGGCTTTATTAGCACTCTGTGTTATTTAACACAGGAATGTTCCCTGTTACAATGTTTACAGACCACCTTCCACAATTTCTATTAAATCAAGCAATTCAAATAAGCAAAAATTATATAAGAAGGAAAAGAATTCTCATTTCTGCATCTTCTGAGTAGGCTGTGCAGTTAACTTGGGGGGAACTGGGGAGCAGTGGGGCTCCTTAGCTCAAGGCTCAGTTTTGCATGGTAACCATGGAATAATGCCTCATTTACAAAGTGGCTATAAGGTCAATCAGGCAAGAAAGGACACGGGGGCACTTGAAGAAAGTGGAGTATATCAGGGAAGAGCACTCCTTTTTCTTATTATCGCCAGTCCTAAGTGTGCGGAAAAGAAACACCAGAAAATAGAACAAAATGAAAAATAACTAGAAAATCTTAGGTCATCTGGTCTTATTTTCACTAATTGTTTCCTGAAACTGCATTTTTCAGCTGCAATTAGTTTGAAGCATACAGTGATGAAAATAGTTCTTTACAGCAACATTTACCAAAAAAAAAGGAACATAGTGTTATGAAGGTGATAACAAATGCTGAGAACAATTAAAGATCTTGGACTCTTCCTTGGCATCAATTTATTGTAGCGAACTCAACTGACCAGCAACCTGAAGAACTAAAGTACAGAACAACAACAATTATGGACAGTTCAGTTAAAGCATAATATGTGCCAATTTAAATTACTTCAGGTTTCTTTTTAAATCTAACGTTACTATTTTCTCTTTCTAGACATTAGTAAGTATTCTTTCTACCCGAGTATCTGAGAAAGCAGCTTAAAATTAGAATATGTTCAATAAATTCAAAGAGTAACAAGCTCATCTTTTTAAGAGCAAAGAAATGAATACATAAATAAACAAAAATAGCACAAAAATAAAGTCAATCAACACACTTGCTGAAAGTGTGTGTTGTGAGACGCCTTACCTGGTGGTCTTCAGTCTCTCACTGGCATAACTATCTCTGTATGATCTTTTCTATGCAGTTTAGATATATATAAACAGTGCCTCATGGGAAAATCCACCTAAACGCGACACATCACACAAAATCTGATGAGCCAAAATTGAGCTCCTTATCTCCCCACCTGAACAAGCTTCTCCTCAGACACTCCCCACCACATCCTATTCCTTACCTTCTCTCTTGCCGTTTTTGTTTTGTTTTGTTTTGTATGTTTGTTTTTTTGTACACCATTGGTGTACAATTGGATCTAATTGGTCCACTTATTACAAGTTCTATTCAGCATTTGCCCAACATGGAGAACAGTGTCTGACACACAGCTGTGCTCAATAATTACTTATTGATTTTATTAGTGAATCCCTTCTATCACTAGCTTAGTTCAAACTCATACTTTGCTCACCTGATCTATGGTGATAGGTTCTTAAGTACTCTTCCTTAACCTTGTCTTTCTACGATCAAAATCCTTCAGCATCAACCAGCCACCTTCAGAGAGAACTATCAGCCTAAGGTAAAGGACGTCTCAAGACTGGCTTCTCATCTCCTATCATCACTGCACCTCACACATCCTATGCCCTTAGCCATGCTGAAATTGTCTTCCACACTTTAACGTTTGTACACATGAAGTTTCTGTTGCTTGAAAATACCTTCCAATCTATGGGAAAAATTATTCACCAAACCCATTTCCTCTTCATCATGGCTGTAGGCTGAGTCATATTTCTCCCCTATTTAAATAGATTTTAAGAAATTCCAGTCAATGAAACATAAAAGGGAACGTTGTGCATCACTTTTAGGCTTGGCCAATAAAAATATCCCATGCATACTCCACCATGCTCTTTTTGCTTCAGTTTGCTTGATGCAGATGAGTGTGACAAACCTGAAATCTGAACGATAAATTGATAACAACAAAACCTGAAAGTAGTCTACATCCCTGAATCATTGCTTGAATGCAGCCCTCTCTCATTAAGAAATCATTTTGCACTTTACTTGGTTAAAAAATACATGTCAACTCTTATAGGACATTGGACGTTTATCTTTTGTAGCTACTAGTTGTCTAGAATGGTAAAGGGTCTGAAATTTTACTCTACTTACAGACCAACAAATAAGTTTGGATGCTGGTGAAAGGCAAAAGAATTCTTGGGCAAACACTTGCACTTACAGTGAGTTGCATCACAGGAGAGGAACCCCAAGCTTAAAGAACCTGAATCTTTCATAATTAGGGCAGTAAGCATGTCTTTACTTTGCTCTGGAGTTAGACATTATGTTTATTATATTTTCCAGTGAGCACCTGCCCTTTGCTTTGGAGAAGACACTATATCTTTCATGGTTATAAGCAAAGTTGCCCTTTACTCCAGAAAGAGTCTCTATTTCTATCATTCAAATCTGTTCCCGATAAAAAAAATTCCTTGAAAATATAGTCTGGAACAAAGGCAGTTAGGGCCTCTGCAAAAACATGCAGAAATTCAAGAGACCCATGGAGAATTATTTCCCAATAATGTCTACCCTTCATTTTTATGACATCTTTGCTTCTGTCAGTGTTTCTCATGAGTAAGCCACTCTGTTGCCCCTCTGATTAATCTGAAAAATAGAGACTGGACCAAACATGTTCAATTTCTCTCACAAAATATTTAATTAAGGACATTATCAACAGAAGTTCAAGCAGCAGGATGAGGCTAAGTCTGCAGTATTGATTTCAGCCACCTCTTACCAAAAGGGTTCTGGAGCCACCAAATGAAATAAAACAATTCCGTGCTTTGGTGGCCTTTACTTTGTATCTAATCTATGATGGTGTGTTGCCATGTTTGGTATGATAAAGGATACAGGCAGCCATGATAGCAATCTGAGGGTAGAGGCTTAATCAGCAGCTTCATTCCCAAGGGACTTACCAGACTGTGGGCCCTAGATGGTTCAATAGGCAGCTGTGATTTGTTGCCATGGTTCATAGCCTCAAAAGGTTGTGATTCTTTTTGCATGTGGTACCATAACTATAGCACAAAATTTCTCATTTTAACCATTTTAAGGGTACACTTCAATGGTATTAGTTACAGTCACAATGTTGTGCTACCATCTCCACAATCCATTACCAAGAAGTTTTTTATGACCTGAAACAGAAACTCTATACCCATTAAGCAATGCTGCCCCCAACCTTTGGACCCTGGTAACCTCTACTCTACTCTCTGTCTCTTTGAATTTCTTATTCTACATATTTCATATAAGTGGAATCATACAATATGATTTGTCATTTTGCATCTGGCTTATTTCACTCAACATAATGCTTTCAAGGTCCATATGTTTTGTAACAGGCATCATATCTTCATTCCAATTCATATCTGAATAATATTCCATTGTATGTATATACCACATTTGTTTATCCATTCATCTGTCAATGAACACTTAGCTTGTTTCCACCTTTTGGCTATTGTGAATAATGCTGCCGTGAACATTGGTGTAAAAATACCTGTTTGAGTCCCTGCCTTCAGTTCTTCAGGGGTATATTCCTAGGAGTAGAATTGCTGGGAGCCTTATGGCAATTATATGTATAACTTTTTGAGGAACTACCAAACTGTGGCTGTATCATTTTACAAACCCATTAACAATGTGCAAGGGTTCCAATTATTCTGCATCCTTCTCATACTTTTGTTCCAATTTTTAAAACAATAACCTATCTAGTGAGTGTGATATGGTATCTCATTGTGGTTTTATTTCATTTCCCTGATGGCTAATAATGTTTAGCATCTTTTCATATGTTTATTGGTCATTTGTTTACCTTTATTTGGAGAATTGTCTAAGTGTTTTGCCATTTTGTAATCAAGTTGCTTGTCTTTTTTGTTAAGTTGTAGCAATTCATTATATATTCTGGATATTAAACCCTTATTAGATATATGATTTGCAACTATTTTCTCCTATTATATAGATTGTCTTTTCACTTTCTTAATAATGTATTTTTATGCCCAAAAGGTTTTAATTCTGATAAAGTCCAGTTTACTGATTTTTTCCTTTGTTGCTTGTGCTTTCTAAGAAATCATTGCCAAAACCAAGGTCATGAAGCATTTCCCCTTTTTTTCTCCTAAGAGTTTTATGGTTTTAGCTCTTATGTTCAGGTCATTAATCTACTTTCAATTAATATGTGTATATGATATGAGGTAGGGGTTGAACCTCATTCTGTTGCATGTGGATATCCAGTTTTCCCAGCACCATTTGTGGAAGAGACTATACTTTCCCCGTTTAATGTATTTGGCTCCACTGTTGAAAATCAGTTGGCCATAGATGTGTGGGTTCATTCCTAGACTCTCAATTCTATTCAATTGGTCTATATGTCTATCTTTATGACAGAAGCATACTGTTCTGATTACTGTGGATTTGTAGTATGTTTTGAAATTGGAAAGTGTGAAACCTCTAACTTTGTTTCTTCTTTGCAAGGTTGATTTGGCTTTTTGGGGCCCTCATGATTCCACATGAATTTGAGGATTGGCTTTTCCATTCCAAAAAAAAAAAAGCTGCTGGAATTCTGATTCTGTTAGTGATTACGCTGAATGTATATATCACCTTTGGTATACTGCCAGCTTAACAGTCCTCTAATTCATGAAATGGATGTCTTGCCATTTGTTTAGGTCTTCTTTAACTAATTTCAGCAGTTTTGTAGTTTTCTGAGTGCAAGTCTTTCACTCCCTTAGATTAATTTATTCCTATATATTTTATTCTTTTAGGTACTATTGTAAATGGAATTGTTGTTTTAAATATCCATTTCATATTATGTATTACTAATATTTAGTGTTAAGCTTGTATTCTGCAACTTACTGAATTCATTTATTATCTCTAATAGTTTTCTTGTGGACTTTTTCAGATTTTCTTATATAAAGGATCATTTCATCTGTGAATAGAGATAGTTTTACTTCTTGCTTTCCAATTTGGATGCCTTTTCTTTCTTCTTCTTTTTTCTTTTGTCTAATTTCTCTGGCTATAAGTTCCAGTACAATATTAAGTAGCAGCGGTGAAAGCAGGTATCATTTTCTTGTTCCTGATGTTAGTAGGAAAGCTTTCAGTTTTTCACCATTAAGTATAATGTTAGTTGTAGAGTTTTCATAAATGCCTTTTATCATGAGGAAATTACCTTCTATTCCTATTTTTTGGTGTTTTTATCATGAGAAAGGGTGTCAGATTTTGCCAAATACATTTTCTGCATCAACTGAAATGATCATGTGTTTTTTCCTTTATTCTATTAATGTGGTATATTATATTGATTTTTAAATTTGAACCAACTTTGCATTCATGGGACAAATCCCACTCAGTCATGGTGTATAATACTTTAATATGATGCTGGATTTGATTTGCTAGTATTTTGTTGTGTATTTTTATATCTATAGTCATAAGGTAAATTAGTCTGTAATTTTATTTTCTTGTGATGTTTTTATCTGGTTTTGGTATCAGATTAATATTGGCCTTGAATGAGTTAGGAAACATCTCCTTCTCTTCAACTTTTTGGAAGAGTTTGGTATTACATCTTCTTTGAATGTTTGGTAGAATTCACCAGTGAAGGTATTTAGTCCTGAAATTTCCTTTATTAGGAGATTTTTTAAATTATTGATTCAATCTTTTCACTTGTTATGAGTCTATTGGGATCTTTTATTTATTCTTGAGTCAGTTTAGGTAATTTGTGTGTTTTTGAGAATTTGTCCATTTCATCCAGATTATCTGATTTGTTGATGTACTACTATTCACAGTGTTCTCTTATAATGCCTTTAATATCAGTATTAATTGCTGTTGGACGTATCTAATGAATTCTTATTTTCATTACTGTACTTTTCAGCTCCAGAATTTGTTTTGTTCCTTTTAAAAATTTTCATCTCTTTACTGAATTCCTTCTTTTGTTCATGTATTAATTCCCTAATTTCCTATAGTTTGTTGTTCATGTTTACCTTTAGCTCATCGAACTTTTTAGGAGAGTTCATCTAACATCTTTGATCATTAATTGCCATGCCTGAGATTCCTCAGGGGTAGTTTCAGTTACTTCATTTTGTTCCTTTGAATGGACCATCTCTTCCTGTTTCTTTGTATGTCTTGTGTTTTTGTTGTTGTTGTTGAAGTCTGGGTATTTGAATATTTTGAAGTGTTAACTAGATTCTGCCGATTCCCCCCGGCTTGTTGGTGTTTTTATTTTTTGATTGTTGACATCTATAGTATATATTGGCCTTGTGTTCAGGCTCTCCATCAATGCTTAACACCTGGGATCAGGGTACACAAAGGGAGAGATCAGCTTTGCACCAGCAAGCAAGGAACACTTACTTTCAATTTCGAGTAGCATATCAGCTGTTCACATCTCAATCTAATGATCTTACAATGTTTTTGACCCACACACATCCCTATAGTGGACAGCGAGATCGTCATAATTGAAACCATCTATTTTTAAAATGGGAAACGCTAGACTTAGCATCCACAGCAGTAGGCATGGGCTTGACTCATACATGAGAAAAGTAAGGTTGACTTTTCATTTAGCCAACATGTTGCCTAATATTATTATAGTACTAGGTAAACAAAAGTGAAACAAATAAAAAAAAAATTCCTGCTTATTCAAGCTTATATTTTAGTGGTATAGGGATTTGTATTGTCACCTTTGTGGGGGGTGGGGGGTGGAGGGAATAATTCAATTTTCTTACATACTACCTATATGAAAGTTGATTAAGTGACTTTTGAGTTCCAAGGAATTGAGTTCAAAAGAGTAGTCTGCAGAAATTATCAACACAGTTCTTAAAAAGGTCCATAGTCTAAATGTATTTTTATAGCAATAAAAGCCCTGCATTACTGAGGCTCAGTGTATCCTGTTTAATGTGGTGTAGTTTATGATACTAGTGAAAAACAAAAGACATATTATACAGAGCAAGTGTTTCAAAAAGCTATGTTGTATGGCTGAGTGTACCCACATTTAGCATCAGATTTCTCATGGTTCACTTTTATAAAGCAACAACAAAAGCAATACTATCTTGCATTTATACATTCCTTTATTATTCTAAAGCACTTTTCTATCCACATTTTATCTATGAAGCTACCCTGTGAATCAGGAAGAACTGAAAGAGAGATTAAATGGATTTCTAAGGTTACCCAGCTACGTTCCCTGATCCCATTCAGACCTCTTTATGATGAGATTAAATACATCACCAACTATTGAGTTTTGGTTGAATAAATACAATGAGCCATTCTTTTATGTAGAACATAAGAGTCTGCTTTACTCACATTTTTCAATGCTACATAAAATTAATTGGAAGGCAGATTTTGATGGGGTTCTTTCTGCAGTCTTTATGAAATGTGTATGTGTGTGTGTTCCAGCTGTAATAATGGATGACTTCTATATATAAAGCAACTCTCTTGATGGTAATAGATAGGATTTCTTGTTCCCTTCCCCACCATATTCAGCTATAAGTACTGATTTTTCCCCCTAGGAAACCACAGTAGAAATTTCTAGACAGATTTTTATATGTTCCACTCACCTCATTTCTTGAAGAGTAATTTTATGTGTAAATAAAGTCTTTATGGAGTTTGAAATATCCTGTTTCATAGCCAGTATTCCCAAGGAGAACTCTTATTATGGCCAAATCAAATGCTCCCACTACACAGATGAGAAGTGTGAATAGGAAATAGTATGATATTTCTTTGGAAATTAATTTGGGCTTTTTAATGGAGCATTAGATGTCAAATTCTCCGAAAGAATCTATTTTTATCATCTCATCTGAAAAACATACATGGTCTATTTCATGGTAATGTTAAACTCTCCACATTCTATTTGTTATTTCTTAGATATTAATTTCTCCTTTAACCAAACATAGCCAGAAACATATAAAACATTATTACTGAGATAGCAGATACCCACAAGAAACTTGGTCCTCTGGAGCAAACTAAAGAAGTTTCCCTCACTGGGTGCCTTTTCAGGAAGAAGGACTAAATCAACAAAGCTGATATCTGAAACTCTCCTTTCAGAATATCCATATTGAGAGGCTGATTCAAAAGCAATCTCTAGAAGTTTATTAAGAATTTATTTGTAACCAAGTAAAAATAAAGTTTATGATGAACTATTAAGTCACCTAAAATTATATGTACAATATGTCTTACTTTACTAAACTGAAAGTTAATGAAGGTGGGAAGTGGATGTGGCTCAAGTGGTTGGGCGTCCATCTACCGTATGGAAGGACCCGGGTTCGATGCCCAGGACCTCCTGGTAAAATAAAAAAAAATGGCGAGCAGGTGAGCCACAGGCCAATGCAGATGAGCAGTGAGCCAGGACTGCCAAGCCACGCAGCAGGATGATGACACAGTGGAGGGGAGACACAGGGGAAAGCCAGGGCCGGACTCACCAGAAACCAGAAACTGAGGTGGCTCAGGTGACGGGGTGCCTCTCTCCCATAACAGAGGTCCCTAGGATTGAATCCCGGTGGGGCCTGGAGCAGGAATTGAGAAGAGAGGGCAAGAAGCAGATGTGGAGGATCACCCAGCAGATGGACACAGACAGCAAGTTGGGGGCGTGGGGGGAGGCCGGGAGAAGGGGAAACTCATAGAACTGTACACCAAAAAGAAAAAATAAAGGCAGTTTTTATAAAAATTTTAAAAAAAAGTTAAAGAAGGTATCTGCTTACCTTTAGCAATTTTTGGACACCCATAAGGAAAAGTGGAGTATATGAAATACATTGTTCCTAACTGTGTTCAATGAAAGTTTTGGCAGATTAAAAACAAAGTCTAAAAATGTGAATTTGCTTTATGTATAAATGTATACTAATATTTGATCTTGGTACTCAATGGAAAACAATTGCTGGGTGTCTATGTAGATATACATATAATTAAATATGAATTACTTCTGGATATATATAAATTTAATATTTAATCTTTAATATTCCTATAGTCAGAAGGCAGAGAAAGCTGAGGATCAGAACAGGAATTATTTATAAGGCAGCAGAGATCCAGAGAAAGTGAATTTTCCAACTATGCAAATTTGTTGTGCCTCGGTCAGAGCCATGATTGGGAGGGAGTGGGACTCTGATAATTGAAGCGGAAATATCTGGGTAAACGAACTCAAACCTCTTGAATCCACAGATTCCCCTAATCCCTCCTCTCTGTATCCTCTTCCTCTCTTAAAGTCTAGTGCTACCTCCACCCCTCTCATGATGAAAAACAATGCAGTCTTCCACTTTGCAAGACAACACATGTTCTCCTTTATATTTTTACCATCTCATCCCTGGACATCAGACAAAAACCTAGAATCTATTCACAACAAACACAAACCTGCCAGGGATGTACGGGGTCTGCACATGGAGGAAAGAAACTATATACACAGAAAGAGCTGCTGGACCTAGTCAACATGTACTGGCAGGATCAAAGAAAGTATGGGACTGGATCCTGAAGGTGTTGAATAAAGATATGAAATTTACCAAAGCAGTGAAAACCGCAATGATGAGCGGGATGTGAGCATCACTGGGAAATTCAGCGTTGGCTGTTCTCTGTAATCCAAGACTGATGGTAGAAGATCCTGAACTCACTGAAGCAGTGGGGATGATAGGATCCCAGAATAACAGAGGACAAACAGTGACTCTTACCCATCAGAAGCAAGTTGGGTACAACTAAGTTAATGAGTGGCAACGTCACGTTAGCAGTCAGAGGGGCATGATCCAGAAAGCTACTGTGTACCCATGATGCATAGACATAGGAGAGATAGGCAGCCAGCAAAAGTGTGGCTCAATCTACACCAGCAATTCTTAGTCAGGAACAATTTTGTCCCTCAAAGGGCATTTGGCAACGACTGGAGACTTTTGTTATCACAGTTGCTAGAAGCTACTGGCATCTAGTGGGTGGAGACCAAGAATACTGCAAAAGATCTTCCAGTGCACAGGAAAAATGCTCTTAAGGAAAGAATCATTGCTCCCAAAATGTCAACAGTGTTGAGGTTACAAAACCCTGTTCTATACAATCGAAATAAATTGAGGACATACTTGACCAGCTAGCTGCTTCAATAAAAGGTCATGATGCCTTGCCTACTTTACAACCCTTAGCCGGTTTTCAGATAAAAAAACCCACTGCTGGAAGGAGAAATAAGATTCCCATAAGAAAGGATCCTGCAATACTATGGCAACTTATACACTAACCCAGCTAATATTTGTCCAAAAGGACCTACAGCAATTTATTTGAGTAAATGTACACTGAGAAAATGTAAACTGGGGAATATCAAACATTTCAAAGACTTTTGGACCCAAGCTCCAAGTTGACATTGATACCTAGATATTTGAAGTGTCATTATGGTCCCCCTGTTAGAATGGGGCAAAATGGTGACAACATAATAAATGGAGTTCTGAGCCCCTCTTCCTCCATTTGCCATTTTCTAGTACCTGAATGTATAAAACTAGAATATACATATTTGATAGTTGACAGAAGCCCCTCCCCCATGTTGGTTCATTGGCCTATAAAGTTAAGAGCTATCATGGTGGGGAAGGGCAAGTGAGAGCTTCTGAAACTGTTCGTCCCCTCACCTTTAGTCAAGATCGGTTTTTAAAAATAATTTTAAAAAAAGCATCCTGGGAGAAATGGCAGGGTGGCAGAGTTTACTGCTATCATTAAATATCTAAAGGTTACATAGAGGATAAGCTCTAGGCAAACAAGTGAAGATGGAGCCTTGTTTTCAGCTCAACTTCCCCATAGCTGCTCCTTGACTTTTTTTTTTTTTTTCTTCCTATCCCTCAATGGGTCCACCAACCCCAGAGTATCCAAACTGCCTCTCCTTCCCAAATCTCACTAAAATTTACCCAACCTAGCTCACAATCTTTCAGGGCTATGATCTTGGATTTGTAAAATACCATCTTACCCAGAGGTGGCACAGAGCAACTTTTGGGCAGGCAGGTATTTCCACACCTTTCTCTGCCAGCGAAACCAATCTTAAAACACATTTTGAGCAATCTGGAATCCCTTAGGTTCTGGCCTCTCAGAGCCATCTTCAGGGAACATCAGTCTAAAAAGCCCAGGCAGACATGCCCCAAGGCTGGAGAGGACGAGAGCCCAGCAGGTAATTTAATTAGAATTAAATGGGACTTTGCAGTCCAACATTTTGTTGTGGAGGAAATATTACTTCAGTTAGTTTGCCCCTGAAAGTGCCCAATTAGATGTCTTATATAATAAAGAAAAAAGCCTGCCTAGAGATTTGCCAAGAGGAGTAAAATCTGTATGGCGGAGACTGCTAAGCGCACTCCTGGACTACACCGCCCTGTCACCCTCACATCTGTGAATGGCCATTAAACTCATTTCTGGCAAATGGAGTATAAGCAAAAGTGTGTCACTTCCTGAGTGAAGCAGTAAGAGGTGGGTATGCCTTCCCCATGGTCTCTTTCCCCACCCTCCTAATTGGAAAGGATTCTTAGGACATAAAGTAGAGATCCACAAGAAAAAGAAGCCCGGGTCCCTGAATGACCACATTTAGATCTGCCTGACCAGACTGTCTACACTGGCCTTGAACAAGAAATCATTTGTGATTGTTAAGCCACTGAGAATGTGGGGGTTTTTTGGTTACAGCATTTAGCTTTGCTGGCTAATAAAATTTAGGTCTTAGATGTGAGAAATTGAACCTTGAGTTTTCAGAATCTCCTTATATTAAGGTTAAAGGATATTTAAGTATCTGTTGAGAAGGATGATGGAGGTTAAAGAAGGACATCAGCTTCCGTAAAGCTGTCTTACCTTCCTCTTAATTTCTCACTTTTTCAGGTACTCGAATGCCTTGCATCAAGAGGAAAAACATGTACTCAGAAGTAAACTTTATTTTGATTTTAAGGATAAATATGAGCCTTTTGGGGGAAAATAACTAGTTCTTATCCCAGATCATATAACCAAACCATAGAGTGTTATTTATGTATTTATTTGCTCATTATTCATTAATTCACTCATTTACAAATTGGGGGTGGGGCATTGCCAATAGGCAGGGAGACATTGTTCAACAAAAGAGCAAGAGGATATTTTTGTTTAAAGTAAATTAAAGCAACACTGTCTGCGACATTATGAACAATGAATTAGCATGAAACTGGTAAAGCAAAACTACTCACTTGATCAAAGCCTTGGATTGCCATTTTCAAAGCAGAGCTTTCTCAGGACTTTAAAGTATGGCCAATATAATCAAAGTAAGACAGCTCAGGTGTGACAACAGGATGCCTGTCCAACTCTACAAAATGATTTCCAGTGGCTCTGAATAACTAGACATCATCACTGTCTTTTACTGTTCCAAAAAAGTACTTCTCAGTATGTTCTGTATTATGTGAATCTCATGTTCTGTTTCATGTGATACCTATAAGCTGTTCTGTCCAAATTCCAATTCCAGCTTTTTACAAGTTCAGCTGTGATCTATGGTTCATTCTGCTAAGTCTTTTCCATAATCTCTCCATTCCATATTATATATACACCTTCAGTGCTTCCTTCCCTCCCTCACATCCTAACACCTTCATTTAATCGCCTCTTAATCATTTGCCTGAAAAGTAAACCCTCCAGTCACTTATTGTTTCCTTCCAGATGCTGCTGTTGAATGACTCCCCGTGGGCTTCACCTAACATTCCATCCATGTTCACTTGGCTCTGCAGACTGAGTCCAGCGCTCCAAAGCTTTTAAGCTCTTTCTTTCCAAGAAAACTCATAGCTAACACCATTATTTCCTCACAAAAACAGCTAACATCTGCAGACTGTACTTCAAAACAAAGAAAAAAAAATTGCAGTGTTCTGCTAATGTGGATGCAGCCTTTATCAGTCATTTTAGGCAATAAATCAATGTTCTTCTTTTCAATTCCTATTAAAAATAAACCATAGTGGCAGACTTTCAATTTCCCCATCAGAGAAATAGTTAACAAACAGGTTACACAAAATGACTAATTTAGTCTTTATGCCTTCCAGCAAAATAAACCACATCTCAACTTGGAAAATCAATCTCTAATAAAATTCATCAGGTTGCTCAAAGTTTAATGTTATTCTGCTTATCAATAGTTCACTTAAGCAACATTATTTAATTTAGTCAATAATCTGTAATACCCAACAAACTGCTTATTCTAAAGTAATAGTAGATAATGTTTATCAAATGATTTATTCCCAGAAGACTCTCATATTAACAACTATGAATATAATTAATCTATATTATTTTATAAAATCATTTTTAAAACTTTAATTTTGTTTGTCCCACAATCTCAGTTAATGTAAACTCCTATTTATAAATCGGGAAATGAAGCCCCTTCAGTATAAGATTCAAAGAAAACACAAGCCTCCTAAGTCCCAGCTGTTTCCTGTATAAATCATAATAGCCTTTAGTCATGGATTATTCCTCTAGATCAGTGGTTCTCAAACTTTAACGTGCATAAGAATCCCCCGTAGAGCTTATTAAAACACGGCTTCCTGGGACCATCTCCAGAGATTATGATTCATTAGGTCATGTTGGGATCCATGAATTCGCATTTCTAACCAGCTCACAGATGATACTGACACTGCCGATTTGAGAAACACAATTTGAGAACCATAGCTCCTGCATAAGCCAATTAAAAACAATCGATATTCTTCTTCTTAAGTAACAGTCGATCACCATCAATTATAACCACAATAAAATCCCTCTATCAATATAACATAAAATAGATAAAAATTCCATTTTTTATATCACATGAGTTCTAATTCCATAGCTTGAATAGCACTTTCTAACTCCTTTCTTTCAAACACCACTATTTTATTTCTAAGTGGAAAAGATTCATCATTCCTCACTTGGATCGCTCTAAGAAGGCCTTCTCAGCATACGTTAGACTAAACTGATGAAATTTTAAACCATAACTCCAGATTCTCAAACAATTCCATAAAATCTCTTCACAGTGTTCAGAAGCCATTACAATATTTTTCTATCCCTCTTTAAATTTTCAGGAGTATTTTGGAAATACCAGAAACAGCTACATATATTGTAGGGTAGTAAAGAAACATCCACATATACAAACTATTTTAATACTGAATGGTTTGAGCCAATGGGAGACAGTTGGTCAGGAAAGGCCTCAGGCTCTAATGAGCTCCTCTTCTTGCCCCCACCTCAGCCGTGCCTCCCCTCTCAGCACTTGCAGAAGGAAGAGGTTGGAATCTCAATGCCTAGCTTATACAGGGTCCAGCTAGTAATAAGAATAGATCCTGCTGTCTAAATGCACATGATAGCAAACCTAATAACATAAAATGGTCTTTCAAAGTTGAGGAAATATATTGATGTCACAAAGACACTCAAAGACTAAACCAGAACAGGGTAAACAAGGCAGACAGGAAAAACACAGCAGGTGTTGTGAAAGAGGGGATGAAGTGCTGAACAGGTTATTGGATCCTTATCAATGCCTTCTCCTACATGTCTACTTTTCAATCTCATACTCAAACTTCCTCAATTGCTCCAAGTCATAATCTCTCTTGGACAACTTATCACTTCCTCCTCAGTGCTCCAACTCCAAAAAATGCTTTGATAAACCACCATTTACCCACCAGCAATAAAAAGGCACTTACATATTCATATACATAAACCTTCATAGAGAAAAAGTTACATTCATATATTCACAAACATATTTGGATATGGATGGTGGCATTTTCAGTGGGCATGCGTAGATGCATGCTCATATTGATAAACAGACACATATTTACAGGAACAAGTTCATGAACAATATGTTTGTCTTCATAAAATTAGAGCAACTAAAATTTGTAAACATTGAAAAATATTCAAAGTTTTCTTTTTTAAATTTTGTTTCACTTGAACATAAATTAATGAATTATAAACTACTGTTACACAAACGTATTGATATGTGCCAAAATTTCAAAATTAAAACACTCCCTATAAACCAAATATAATTATGCTCTGCCACAACAGCAATAAAAATAGTAAAACTGTATAAGAATAAGCCCATATTTTCTAGTTTCCAATTACTGTGATTCCTATGGTATATGGGAATTAGATATTTCACTAATGATAAGGCACAAATCTAATTTTTCAGACGTATTTTTCTTTCTTGCAAATTAATGAGATACCATGTTTTACAGCAGGTTTTTGTCTATTTTAGTATTTTTAACTTTCTAGAAGAGTTCTCAGCATTCACTTTCCTCTGTCTCTACTGCATATGGAAAATGTCTCCAAATACTCTGTTAATCTGAAGACAGAAAAATGTCACTGCATGTAGTTTGAGTAATTAAGTGACCTGATGCCAATTATTACATGTGAATTCACCAAAATTAGTTATTAAACAAGGATGGTATTTTAGCCTCCTTTCCCAACAATTGTAGGAGTTGCTGGGTTTCTCTTGCACTTTCCTTTGGTGAAAAGAGGGAAAAGTAGCATCAAATAACATGGGCCTCGGGGCTTCCTGAGAGATGGAAGATGCAGTGTTGCAGCCTGATGTTCCCATGGAACTAAGCTGGCCCCCATGGAGAGGTGAAATGGTGTACCACTGAAACAGGGCACAGGGAAACCCCAGGCTACCTCAACATCCAACATTTCCAAGCCATGTTTTAAAATGCTGAGCATAAATGGAAGGACGGCAAAGTCTCATGAAAGTATGTTCCGTGATCATGCAAACTCAAATGTTCAGTCATAATGTGACTGGCTCTAGTTCCTGAGATTACTCATTTCTCAAATGGAAGCACATTTGTGATTTTATCTTAGAAGCAGAGTTGTAGGTAGTAGAACAATTGTATATCATTTTTTTGTGTGTGCTTTATCTTTTGTATCCGATGGTCAGTTGTGTATAATTTGTTTCACTATTTTTACTTGTGTGCTTTTGGTAATGGTTGATATTGACAGAAAACTATTTTTTCCTATGCTTCAAACAATCTATGTCTCCTTAATAAAGATTTTTATTAACTTCATAATAGCACCTTGTTACATTTTAGGTGACAGTTCTTTTATTCCATTTCTTGCACTATGGGGTGGCTTTATTCTACACACCCTGGTTTTAGAGCGCCTCTTAGGAAAAGGAACAAAGATTCAGTGGTTGAAGTAAAGTAATAGGATTTTTCCAACAGAAGCTACCTGGGAATTTTCAATTTATATATATGAAGTCTATGTATAAAATATTTGGTATACATGCAACAATGAATTGTTCATATAAATTGAACTTTTTAAATGTGACTTTGAGTCAATTGCACTTGCCCTGAAGTTGACATTTACTAAAGAACTAAGGAATGATATATTTCTCAGAAATATCCTATAAAAGTGTTTCCTGGAGGATGGGGGTGGAGGAGGGCTGTGTACAGAGTGACAGGAGAGGTTAGAAGAGATTACAAAGAACTATAGAGTAATTTTAAAACATCTGAAGAACTTGACTCTGAGTTAAGAGTGTTTCATTCAGGTTCTTCCACCTAAGGTTGTAAGTGGTGGGTCTCAAAATTATTCAGTGATGGAAGTTGAACTACATCATCCTAAAATTTGCAAGCAACTGCAGTTTGTTTCCTTAAAGCAAAAGATTAATCTAAAACTGACTAATATGTTAAAAGAAAGTGCTATCTTTATATGAGTACAAATTCATTTTCTTCTTATAATTGACGTTTCTACTGGTCAATAGGTGACATGATGTTGCAGAAGAAATACAGGTGTTTGAATCTGCAGTGTGGATTCAAATCTGGTGCTTTTACCTTTTAGACATGTGGCCTGGAGAGAGGTTTATTAGCAACCTGAACCTCTGTTTCTGTATATCCAAAGTAAGAATGTCAGGATCTTCTTTGCAGAAGTATAAGTCTTCAGAAATGATATAATGCCTTTAGAAAAGTTACCAGAATAAGTTCAAAGTCTAATAAAAAGTAGTTATTATTATTTTTGTTATTTTTGTTTTTGTCATTGCTGTTGTTGCTATTATATCCAAATGCCCACTAACAATACTCTATTTGGCAATTATGTAGTATTTTGAATCACTTATATTCTTTCATTTGTCCCATGCAACAAGATGGTTGTAATCTAGAGCACGTATGGGAAAATAATACTACCACCACAAAATAATACTTTTATGATTAAGACAAACGAGTGACATTTTATTTAATAAGTTATATCTATATCTTTCCCATCAAAATGTCAACATCTGTACGCATTCTTCAAAGAACAAGTAGTTTAAGAGAACTAACTCCCTAGAGATGTGTATGCTAGTTTATTTTCCATCCTCTCTAGCTCGTTTTCCTTTCAAAATTTTCTAGACCATACATTCAGCAGAATTAAATTAAATTAAATATTAAATTCTTATCATAAAGGAATGAGGACTAAGTGATAGCAGACATTCATGAGTGAAATCTTGAATAACCACATCTGTTTCTCCACAGGTTTTGCAAATGTCTTTTAAATACAGCCCTAAAATCTAGACAAAGAGAGCAAAAATTATCCTCAGCTTTTACGTTTGACCAGGTTCACAGCTTTCTGTAAAATGCAAGGCTTAAACTGTCTGTCCCATAGCATTTAAAAAATCGGGGAATTCTCAGCCCTTGAATCAAAATTCTCAGAAAGTAGAAATTGTTTCTAATGAAAATAAGATTCATATTTTGACTTCAACATTAACCTTTGATCGGCTTCTATTTCACAGTGAAATAAATACAGATTGAGTAAAGAATTTAAAAAGTCAATGCCAGACTCTATACACCCAGTGGGCTACAGATGTATGAAAGTGGTGGCAGAGAGCCACTCCACTTCCTTTAAGATCCAAAAACATTTGGAAGGAAAACCCAGAAGGGAAGACGTCTGACAGACATGTTCTCTTTGGGGTTTCCTGCCTCCTTGTTTGCCAAGCTTCCTAGACCACATCGCTTGTTAATAAAGTTCACCAAAAAGACTTTATGAAATGCCGACTTCATAGAGTGAAACTTATATTAAAGACGTTTTTATGTAGTTGAAGTTTCCTGCCATCTGCATTTCTCTACTTCACAAATCCAAGGAAGCGTGACTTGGAAAGTTACAAGCATAAGGTGCCATTTGACGCGCTTACTATCAGTGGGAGATGGGGCCCAAGCGCTGACTCCAAAACCCAAGACTGTAGTTTAGATACTGCAATGGAGAAGCTGCATAATCCGGAGGGTACTGTTACACTCCTCAGTGTCTGTACTCCTGTAAAATGGAGTTATGTGAAAATGTGTGGGAATTAACTCAACAGAAACACATATATGGATGGTGAGTAAAAAGCTAGATCCTACTTCCTCAGGCCTTGACAACAGTAGCCAAGAAAGAAAAAAAAAATAGATTGTCTAACTTGCCAAAAGTAGCATCAGGATTTAAAAAATAGATATAATCAAATATGAAAAATAGTAAAGGAAAGATAAAATTACTAGTTCTAGTACTCATGAAATAATGCTTCTTGATATAATTAAACACATATATCTGTCAATAAGGAAAGACAATTAATTAAGCTAAATGCACCTGAAGTTTAGTTTATAGATGTTTACTATATTTAACATATACAAACTAGTTCCATAAACATTATTGAGGAGCAAAGTAATTAGGTCCTCTGAATTACAAGTAAATAAAATATAGCTGCATCCCTTGTAAAGAATGCAATCTAGCAGTACAAAAATTATATTTTTACTAAAGAGATATTTCAATATATTCAACCTTATTTGGTAGGGACCTCTGTTTCCATGCAGCAAACAAAAATGGGTTCAAACTAAGCACTATTCAAGAATTGGAGTGGGGCAGGAGAGAGTGAAGGATATAAGAGAAACACGGTTTCAACACTTGTAAAAAGTGACCAGCCTTCTTCAAATCGAATTTGAAAAAAATAATAAAGCACTTTTAAGATTATGGGGGTCTTTAAAATTAATGTTTTTTTCCTGTATGTTTCAGATAGATAGATAGAAAGAGATTTATATGTATACATTCACATTCATATATTTTTAAAATGAAATGAATATATAATATAAATGTACATCAAGGACCACAAAATCAAACATTCACAGGCACAGGAAGATAACCTCAGTACCTAGGTCATCCAAGTATAAAGAATGAATAAAGAGTGTACAAGTCCTGTTTAGAGGCCTTCCTATGTACTTGTTTTTTAAGCCTAGTCTTGACCAAACAAAGTATTTCCGGAGGTAAAATTTGGCTCACCTGCATAACCAATTTGATCTTCTACTTAGACTAACAATAGACAGACCAGTGGGAGGAAACTGGGACCCTGGGAACGCTTTTACTGTAAGGGCTTCAAGCAGGCTGGACAATCACTTTCAAATCTCAATTCATGTTAAAATAATATCCTTCAAGTATATGACTTTGCTTTATGTCTTTTAAAGGCCATCTGCTAGATGAGGGTGATCCATAAAGTTATGGGCCTGCATAGTCTAGCCCCTTTGTCGATTTGGGGGAAAAACGAAACAAAAATAAAAACTAAGCTGGGGGTGGGGGATAGATAAGGAGAGAATGAAGGGTCAGGGGAAGTTACAGCACAAAGTGAATAAGCATAAAGGAAGCCAGAAGACTTGGAGGAG